>JAATLQ010014670.1:2013-18116 GCA_013421005.1 Heliconius erato x Heliconius himera | reverse complement strand
TACCAGAGGGCAAGATACCATCAGCTCATTCTGCAGGAATCCAGGGCAGTACGCGAGGCAATTAAGAAATCGTTGGCGGTAGTTTGATATAATAATTATGTCAACTGACAGACGAATGCCACCTCAGTCTACCCGTGACCACGGACTACTGCAAAGTGTTCGAAACGTCGGGTTTCCAAAAATGTATAAACATACAAAATATACGCGATTAATCCGGTTAAAATAGTTTTATTTAAAACGTATTTATATCTCCAAATATTATTTTCTTTTTGTTTTATATTTAATAATATCCTCATCCTCAGCAATCGATGGTGGTGGAGAACGACTGTTCGGAACAATTTTGTTTCAAATCATATTAGTGCTTTTATACAAACTATTTTGCCAATCTCGTATCTAAAAGTCTATTTATGAAGTAAATAAAACTAACTTTGAAACTTTAAACCATTTTTTTATTTAAATTACTATAACGGCAGCGGTGATAGCGTATATTTTAGCCACCTATACTCAAGGATACGAATTTACCGATAAGCTAGAATTGATGTTGTATTATCGACATTGATTTCATGCAACTGTGTAGTGCAACAAGATACTGATAGATGGAACTGCATTATGAAACGTCTTCACATAATAGTTAACAAGCATTGTAAATAATGCTCTTATTGTCTTGTGTCGTCACAGATTACTTGGTCTATTGGCATCAGCTGTGGTTTTCTTTCTCTCGGCGCCGGTTCAAATTCCACTTTAGAATTTAATTTTTTTTTAAATCTATTTATCGCCTTAAAGTGTACAGAATAAAAGACGGAAAAGACGTAAATTTAAAGAAACTATTGAGCAAGCATGGTAGAGGCTTGCCCCGAGGGAAGTCCGCTAAATCAGATAACTTATACCATAGGGGATGGGAAGGCACCTGTAACATTTTATTACCAACAAAAACAAAAGGCAGATCTACACACTCCTCCAGTAGTGCGTTGGTGGAGGAAGACTTCATTGCAACTGTAATAATGCGTAGGCATTTGTATTGGATTCTATTAAGTTTTTCAGTAGCGACGTTGTTAAAAGGGTCTAAAAGAAATAATCCATAGTAAATGTAACTACGGATTTTGGCATTGTACACTAATTTTAGAGTTAATATATTTGTAGGCACTTATAACTTATAGTAATTGCGGGTGACTGGAAAACAGTTATAAACATGCTAAAGGTCTGGCATGGACAACGTCATTTCTAATATTATTCCTAAGAAAATATTAACAAATTCAGCTTTATAATTTAATGAAAGTTAAGTACTATTTTTTGCATCTATGTTACCTAATAACTGTCAAAGTAACCACCAAGATCCATATTCGGTAATACTTACTGGTGTTGGGTGTATGTACACAGAAACTTTCAGGCTTTATAAAATAACCAAAGTCTGGCTTGCTTTGGCTCTAGGGTCGATAGTTAATATAATTATGATTTAATGTTAGTTTGTTGTTTAGGTAGAATGTGCATTTTGTTAAATTTAGAGTAAAAAAAAACGAAACAAATAATAAAAATATTGATTGTTCTTATATTTAAAGTACACATAATCAAAATGTAATTTAAAATCTAAAGATGTTTGTTTATATTCACCCCATTCTACGGTATCATAAACACCTTAAATTTTTTTGTAATTTTTAATAATAATTTTTACATACTTCTAATGTAAAAGCACCCAATATTCACTTGATCTGAAAACTTCAATCGAATTTTAATAAAGATAAAATTAAGATAAATTTGACTTTAAAGTGTTCCGGGAAGTTACAAGTTACTGCAAAAATTTTACATTAAAATGTTACGTTTTGTCATCGGCTTATATCCGTTGTTGATATGAGAGAACTGTTTCCAGATATTTTCATTTAATTCTTGTTATTCGTTAAAATTCTTTAAAATTCTGTAAATTTCTTGTTTATTATGCTTATTGTTTTTTTTTGTTAATTATTAACATTTTCGTGCTTCAAATAAGAGTAATCTTCAATACAGTGGCTGTTGTTAACGTGTGAAAGACACAAGGCCGAAGTCCCTACAAATGTGATATTATCAATAAAGGTTTAAGAGGTTATGTTTCGTTTGTTTACATTTTGTCTCATGCCTACATGATTAGGCAATAGCAACCATCGATTCGTGGGTTCGATCCCCACTCGAGCAAATGAAATATTTATTTACATTTTTATTTTCATTTCTTCGCTCTGGTGTCGAGGCAAAGCGTGGCGTTGAAATCCGCCACTTAACATTCAATGCCTCCAGAACTCGGCGGAAAGTGGGGAACGGAGTGTTTTAACACAAGGTTCCCTCTGCTTACCCCGCTGTATGCGGGATACAGCGTGAATCTGATTAATATCCAATCACGAAGATGACGACAAGAGAAGAGAGCTTACCTCACAAAATCACCACTATTTATACTGACCAAATCAAAGACAAACATCAAATGCCAACGTGGCTGTTAGTTAAATGTGTTGTTAGAAATAATTATATATATTTTAATAATAATATTTTATATCTATAATTATTTCTATATATTTCTTATTATTAAATAACATTGAAATATAATCATAATTTTATAGTAATCTAACGTTGTGTTTTGTGTATTTTGCTTCTATCAATGTGTAACGTAATTTATCTTAAACTAAGTACATAAAATCTATATCTTTTAACCTGTTCTTTTAGACCAGTAGTCAAATTTTTCATAATGCAAGATGCTGAGGGTACCTAGAGTTAAGACACTTCGTTGGTCATGATGCCATTTGCGTTCGCTATTTTCAACCTAATTCTTGAGGCATTGCGTTTTGAGTGGCACAAATCAATGCTGAGCGAGGAAATGAAAATATTAAATATTTCATCCCTCCGAATGGGAACAAACCCACAACTGTTGATTTTACAGTCGCACCCTAGTGCCCCTGAACCTAGACGGCCTCATCATCCTAAATCATTAGGTAGTGATCATAATCTGCCCAATTATTTATTCACGATCTCAGACAACACAGGTAAGAAGACAATAAAAAACAGTAAGATGCTAATACATATTTATTCTTATCATAATTTTGGGCAAATATAATATTGTAATAGGTACATTAAAAGTAATTTTCGGCATTCCAGGTTTCTGAAAGAGAACAAGATATTGAGGAAAATCTTATGAAATATAATGTAATAGTTTTAAATGAAACTCTTAAGCCTGATTAATCAGGCAAACTGTACGTGAACCATGTTCGAATCGTCAAACATCCAGAAATGTACAAAACTCTAATACGCGATTTATCCAGTTCAAGAGTTTCATTTATAATATGTAAAAATTGTGAAAATCAAAGATAATGTATTAGTGCCGCAAAAATGAATATACCCTTGTAATTTTCATAATATAATAAATATTTTACTGCATTATATATAAACATGACTGGAATAAAGTTCTTCTTAATTTCTTTATTTTCAAAACAACACTATAATACATATATTGAAAAAAATATTTACGAAATTTAATTTGTCGAAACTAGTGACCCAAATGCGGCTTCGCCCGCTTAAAATTATTATTATATTATAACCAAATTATGCAAAATCTTTAAATAAATTGTAACCTAGGTATTATTCTGATATGTAAGCAATATTGCTGTTTCACCTAAATCCATTTAGTAGTTTTTGCGAAAAAGTCGAAGAAAAATCCACACAAATTTTCACATTTACAATATTAGTAATATATATTAGATATGTAATTTAGTCAAAGAAAAAACAATAAAGAAACTCAAAAGAGTAATACCATAATGGGATCCAAAATTATTTATTGGGTAGAGCATTCCTTGCTGGGGTGAGATGAACACTTTCCATCGACACAGTTACGGAGACGGCCACCGCAAGTGTGGATAGATCCTCTATGATTAGAAGAGCAATGAAGTGCTTGTCTACAATTTATACAATAGTTCTGTGGAAAAATATATGAAAATTATTCTATTAGTACATTTTGTATAGTAGGTACTACACTGATTAAAAAAAAAAAAAAAATAAATGTTTTTTGTATTTCATATAGTTATTATATTGATTTGTAATTCAAGTACGTACGTAATTTTTTAATATAGGGTATAAGACAAAATATAATATGAGGAGGCTTATTTTTGATAATTAAATTGTATCGACGCCATACCGTGCAATTATTGAGGCCGTTGTGTGCAGTTTCATTCTTTTTAGGATGTTCAATTTCTTTGCTTGGTGGCTTTTCATCAGATGCATATGCGTCGGATGCATATGCGTCGTCGGGAGCCAAATAACCAGACTCTTCAGCAAAAATAAAATTAACAGCTGCCTAAATCATAAGACAAGTTTATAATGGTTGTATTTAAAAGATTGTGGATATGTGAAAAAATAAATAAAACAGCTTCACGCTGTATCCCGCACACAGCAGAGTAGGCAGAGGAAACCTAGTGTTAAGACACTCCGTTCCTCACTTTCTGCCGAATTCTGGAGGCATTGCGTGTTGAGTGGCAGAACTCAACCCCGCGCTTAGCCTTGACACCAGAGCGATGAAATGGAAATATAAATTGAAGTAAATATTTCATCTCCTGGAGTGGGGATCGAACCCACAACCAGTCGGTTTTACAGTCACACTTCGTGCCGCTGCGCCACGACTGGCCTCCGTATGCAGATATGTAAAAGTTTAATAATACTTTATAAGCGAAACATACTTTTTTAATGTGCAATTATTCGAAAGTATCGGTTAAAAATAGTCTGTCTAAATCAGGGGTTCCCAACCTTTTCTTGATCAAGGACCACTTTTATATAATTCTTGGTAGCAGGGACCACTATGTATGTAGGTATAATAAAAATTAACTGTGATAATTAAACAAAAATTTCGCCTCACCATTCCCACTCATAAAATTAAAATCGTTCGCGGACCATTTTTATGCTTCTGCGGACCACTGGTGGTCCGCGGACCACTGGTTGGGAACCACTGGTCTAAATTATCTACTGTTAGTTCGGGATACAGATTTTATAATCCAACTAAAAAGCTAAAATAAAAAAAAAGCTAAAGTGAATTACAATCTGACTTACTAGTGCTGTTAGGAAAGCAAATATTATGTTGCAGACACCCATTTTAGTTGCTTAATACGTTGTATGAGAACGTTTTACAAGTAATGCTGTATATTGAAATGAATTAACTTTATATACTCTTAAAATCTACACATTTTATGCTAACTATCAGTTTACAGGGTTATGACTAGTGATATTTTTTATATTAATTGAGTAATATATTTTGTGTGAAAAAGTGGCTACAATATTACTCAATAGGCCTGGGGGCCTAACCCTCCCTGGTATTTTAGAAACGAACATTTTATCAAAGTATCAACTCGATGCATAAAGTATAAATTGTTTTTTAGATATATATATATATATATATATATCTAAAAAACAATTAATTAATAAAAAAATTATATATATATATATATATATATATATATATATATATATATATATATATATATATATATAATTTTTATTCTGATGAATAAAAAATATTTTACCTGTATGTAAAATGGTCGACTCTATGTAACAATCCTTGTATCGCTTCCTATCAGCGTCTCTGAGTTTTACGCTGTATCTCGCATGTAGCAGGGTAGACAGAGGGAGTCTAGTATTATAAATTTAATCAAATATTTCATTTCTTCAAGTGGGAATCGAACCCACCAGTTGCTTTTACAGTCACACTTTGTGCCCCTGCGCGATAGGCCTACATACATAGCTACGTAGGTAAATAAAATTAATTAATTTATATATATTTATTTACTTTCTATGTTCACCCCTCCCCACAATGTAAAACGAAAAAAAAATTTGTATTATTGTAGGTCTAGTACAATAAAATAATAGTAGTAACATACGAGGTATACAATATAATACTAGTGATAATAAGAGATAAGACAATACACAAAGCAAACAATAGAGTAAAAACTATTCTTAAGATCGTGATATATGACCAGTTTAGAATTGGCAAAAGAGAATAGCGACACGAGGCGCAGTGAAAGATATCTATCTATACATATAATAAAATTGTAACTGATCGCTGTCTCTATGTAAGGAATCATTATTGGGGGCATGTATCAATATCACAATGATTTTTAAAAATTTTGTCTGATTTTGTTGTGTGTGCACATGTGCACGCTAAACTTATAAGCGGCTTCACCGACTTAAATGTAGTTTTATCGAACTTTGGAAAACTATAGACTGTTCATTTAGACAAAATGTAAACAAAGAAATACTATTTCTCAAACTTTTATGCAATATTTTAATTTTTATTTAATTTGGTCCAGGTCCACTTATGTTACAGTATAAAAAATATTTATATAACAGAAACAAAATAATCAGAAAACTTAAAGCTTAACAAAACAATAAAAATCAATGAAAATATCTGGAAACATTACTCTCGTATCAACACCAATTTACCAATAGCCGCCATTTTAATGGCGGATATAATCTGACCGATGACAAAAAAGTTTAATGTAAAATGTTTGCAGTACCTGTGCCCTATAATTTATTACAGTAGTTTATTTTTATAGAATTTAAATGTATCTCAAGTTTGAGAACAAGGTGGCATCTGGGTGGTTTCATATTCCATGTATTTGAAATTTATTGTTTGAATTCAAATTTATTTATTTTCTTCTATTTATGACAGTGTTAAATAGGGTAAATAGAGATATTTTTAAATTTTACAATATTCATGGCTTTAAATGTGATAATAATCTTTATGTTTTGTTATTGTATTCTTTCCACTTCCAATTTTATAAAATTACACATTGTATTAATATTTTATTTGCAATTTTTTTTAATTTTAAAACAATTACAAAAACTATTAAATCAATCTTGATTTTATTATTAATTAATCAATTTTCGTCACTGACCACAACATTAATAATATAAAAACCGTGCAACTTTTCTATAGTACAAATTTATGCAATTTAACCACCGACGCTCATTTTCGCATATTTTCGCTATATTTTTAAAGTGTTATTCCACACTTAGGAAAGAAAAATACTTTTTAAAAAACATTGTGGCTATCGATGAAATTATATTTTATAAAATTGTTCTTTGATTATAGTGCTCCGACCGTGCCAGTTGAGCACATATCACTTTGCCAATATAACGTTGTGTGAAGAAGTCACGAAGGAGGTTAGGTACGGTAAAAAGGAGAGATAATTTTACACATCTGGAGAAAGCATGTTAATAAAAATGTTAAAAATAGCCTTATCTATAAAAAAAATAAAAATCAATATATACATAACAGATGATTAGTAATAAGAAATGTATAATACAAAGGTTATCTATACTTATAACAAAATGGTAACAGATTGGTGTCTGTACGTGAAAGATGTTTAAGAAAAAATATTATCGGGGATCTTTATTAATGTAATAAGTATAAACCAAAACAATGTTTTAAAAACTTTTATTTGTTTGTTAAAATATAGGGTTTGTATATGTGTCTTATTACAATCGGTTTATAAATAAAATAGTTACATCAGTGTGAAGTACTTAGTTCGACAATTTTTGGTAATTGTTATAACAGTTTTACTGAAAATGGTTGAATCTTTAGCTTTCAATTTGTATGATGATAAAAACACCGAGATTTCAAGATTTGGGATCAGGATCGGTGTTTACGCAGTAAATATTGCGTTTGCCGTGCTCGTGTACTTACTGTCTAGCTAATAACATATAGTTATTTAAATTCAAATTCAAAATATTCTTTATTCAAATAAACTCTTATAAGCACTTTTGAATCGTCGAATGAACATATAACAAAAAATAAGCTACCACCAGTTCGGAAGTTGTGAACAGTTGCTCTTTTCAAAGTCAATTGTATAATATATAGTTAAACTACATTACTTGCAGCTATCCTGCATCACATTCAATAGACATTAATTCCATACATGTTTATCCTCTAAATATTCTTGGACAGTGTAATAAACTTAACTTGTTAGTATTTTTTTTAAAGCTACTTTGAATTGCGGTAGTGGCAAACTTAGAATACACTGCGGAAGTTTATTATATACACATACTAGCGGCCCATTCGCGGCTTCGCTCGCATACCACTTATAATTGATTTATTATCCTGCATTTTCCAAAAAATAATCAATATAAATTATATAATTAATATAATTTATACATTCAATAATTTTGAGAAACTGCAATCACTAACATAGCTGCTTGCGAGGACGAAATCGGCAGCAAGGGCGCCCCCCTCTGGACTCATGCCTATATTTGCGGCCGTAAACGGAGCGTTCAATTATCTAAAATTTATATTTTCTCAAAAAGTATACGTTTAAATTACATGCTATAAAAGACAAAGCATTTCTTCATAAAAAGTCCTTGATGATGGAGTAACTTTCGCTCGTAAGTTTCAATATCTTTATCAAATAAAAAAGGTTGAAATATCTCCTTGCAATTTTCAATTATTTTTTTATCACATATCAATAAAATATCTTATTGTGACTTATTTATAAGAGATAGATATATCGTATCACGGTCTTTTTTTATAACTAAATAAATAAAACATATTTGCAGCGCACGCGCTTAAAGCAATTCGATGGCGTTCATTATTATAGTTATTTCATTATTTAAGACTAACTAATACGTACACCATAATATTACATAGCCTATAGCACTTCTGAAAAACGTAGCTTTCAAACAAAACCAAAAATAAGTAAATCGGACCAGTAGATCTTAACGTTTAAACAAACAAACAAACTTTATTACATTAGTATAGATAAAAGCCGAAAAATATTTTTATTAAATTTCCTTGTTGATGAAATAACTTTCGATGATAGTTTTCAATGTAAATGTAATATAGATAGACATTAATTAAAAAAAAGCGGGCATGTCGCGCAGGACCAAACTTTACACCACGCCAAGAAAAGAATAAGAAGATAAATAAATAAAAAGAAGAAGAGAACCAAAGCGTAGTTTAAATTAATTATAAACAGCAAATAATTACATAAAAATTAACAATATTTCGTAAATGTATGAAAATTTCTGCCCATTCGCGTCGGTCATTTATGCCGCCCGAAGGCTAGGTCATTTCGAATCAGTGACATCTCCTCAATTATTTATTAGAATATTATTCAGTAAACTATAATTTCAATCTAGATAAAAGGCTAAAAGTGACTATTATATTTATGTTCATAAGGATGAATATCAAGCAAGCAAGTTCATTTTGGGTGACGTTTTGTCTAGCATGTTATTAACATGGCAGAATAAATTGCATGTCAAATTTGAAAGTATTTTAATATATTTAGAATATATGTGTAATGTAATGTGATATAGCCTATAGCACTTCTGAAGAATCCAGCTTACATACAAAACAAAAACAAAGTAAATCCGACCAGTAGATCCAGAGATCTTAGCGTTTAAGCAAACAAACAAACAAACTCTTCCGCTTTATTATATTGGTATAGATACTCAGACCCATAAGAGATTTATAAATTTTTTGGAGGCAAAAACGTGGCGTAACAAGTTTATATTTATTTCTCGTTCCTATCGTATGCATATCACTATTTTACTATGACACTGTACATTTTGCCGGACAAATAGAATATTTTAATATACAAATTGTGAAGCAACTGTAATAATACCTGCATCTTTAAAAACATCTCGCAGAGAATCTCGAGCTCTTAGATTATAAATATATCTCACGGCTCTTTTTGGAGAATAAATATTGAATTTATATCTGAAGCACTGCCCCATAGCAACATTCCATAAAATAAAATACTACGAAAATAGCTATAGTAGACTAGTCGGGCAGTTTTAACGTCCATCATTTGTCTTACTTTTTTAATGGCGAACGCGGCAGAGCTGAGTTTATCCGCAAGTGCTTCCAGATGAGTGTTCCACTGGAGCTTGGAATCTATAGTTAAACCTAAGAAAATAGCTGATTCCGACATATTGAGGGTTTATTCTTTAATTTATAGACTAAAATTATGTTTTTTAACGTTTGGTAAAGCAAATTCAATACATTTAGTTTTTTTAGCATTTAACATTAGATTATTCATATCAAACCAATAAAGAATATGCGATAATGCACTATTCACTTCGTCATAGTTTGTTTTATTTCTGTCTATCTTAAATATTAAAGAGGTATCATCTGCGAAGAGTACAATATCACACAGGTTCTTTGCATAAAAAGGCAGATCGTTAATATAAAGAAAAAATAAAAGAGGACCAAGAATAGATCCTTGTGGAAAGCCCATCCTTAGAGGAGATCCAGATGATTTTATATTATTAAATATTTTTCTTTAAATAGAATTTTCTTTTAAATTACTTAATGAGGCCGTTGTGGCGCAGTGGCACAAGCGTGTGACATACAACGCGACGATTTTAGGGTCAGTTCCCACTCGGGGAAATGAATTACGATTTATTAATATTTTAATTTCGTCGCTTTGGTAACAAGGCAAAGAGTGGCGTTGTGTTCCGCCATTCAATACGTGATGCCTCGAAAAATTCGGCGAGAAGTTTGAAACGGAGTGTCTTAACACTAGGTTGTGTCTCTCTCTTTGCCTACCCACCAAAGCGATAACGCCTTGGTAGGCTTGTATCTGTGTGCGTCATTCTTGACAAATGGCGTTTTATTTTACTACGATAATTTTATTAATAATAATTTTGTTTGAATACACTTTTTAATTTTTGGAAAAATCTCTTTTGTTTTAATTGTATTATGTTTTTATAGAGTAATTAAAACTGTGGTTCCATTTAAAGTTGTGATGACAAAACACTCTGTATAGGTATTGGATGTTGTCGTGGCGCAGGAGTACAAGAGTGTGACTGTAACGCGACGTTGTGGGTTAGGTCCCCACTCGAGGGAATGAATTATAATTTAATATTTTTTTCATTTCTTCCCTCTGGCACCAAGGCCACCATTCAACACGTTATGCCTCAAAAAATTCGGTGGAAAGTGGAGAACGCAGTGTCTTACACTAGGTTTCCTCTGCCTAACCTGCTGAAGCGGTAAAAATAATAAAAAATAGAAAATAATTCAGAGTCAGCTATTGTTTTATCTAGCCAAGTTTCTGTCGCTACCATCTTGTCGTAAATTAGCTTGCAAAGTAGCCATGCGAATACAGCTGAGTTTTGTTAACAATAGATATTAAACATATTGAATTACGTATAATAATAAATCGGTAACGAAAATTATTCAAAATCAAATTCAAATACTATACAAATATGTGTTTGATATTTAACCTGTTAAAAGATCAGAACTAATAAAAAGTGCTAGCGGAATATAGTTAAATATAAGATTTATTAAATTAATTAAATTAAATTAGCTTCACGCTGTATCCCGCACACGACAGGGTAAGCAGAGGGAACCTAGAGCCAAGACACTTCTGGAGCTATTGCATGTTGAGTGGCGGAACTCAGCACCAAAGCGACGAAATGAAAATATCAATTTAAATAAATCTTTCCTTTCCTGGAGTGGGGATTGGACCCACATTCAGTCGATTTTACAGTCACAATTTACCTGCGCTACGAATGGCCTTATTTAAAATTTACATATAATACGTATGATCTCTTAGTTTACATACAATACGTATCTTTTTCACCAGTACTATTGTCGCCATTTGCTTTATCAACTCTACACAGTGCCATGCGTCACGACCTCACGGCATATGAGACTGCTATTATTTTATTATACTATACCTACAAAAGTTTTTCGGTATAATATTCGAGGGGTGACAGAATCTATACTAATATAACAAAGCGAGCTTCAGGAGTGCTATAGGCTATATCTTTTATTCAGGAGTGCTATAAGCCCTCTGCGACTGGCGTGGCTTAATGTTTACTATTAAACTGACGTGAACTTCTTTACCGGCAAATATTTTTATAGCAACTTATGCAACTATTTTATTATCTATATATTTAAAAGGACATGTACCTGACTGACTGAGGTAAGTTACGTACAGCCCTAACCGCTGTGCGTAGAAACGTGAAATTTGGACATATGTTTATTCTCATAATCTGGACATCCACTAAGAAGAGAATTTGAAAAATTTTAAACTTAAAGGGATGAAATAGGGGTTGAAAGTTTGTATGGAAAAAAATTAAATCGGCACCAATTTTAATAAAATTTGAAATTCAGACTCTTAAAAATATTTCATTGAAAACGTGTTTCATGGTTTTTTAGTATTCACTCCCTAAGGGTCCAAATAAAGGGTTGAAAGTTTATATGGAAAAATCTTTAAATCGCCACCGATTTTTAAATTAAGACTGTTAAAAATATTTTATTGAACACGTGTTTCGTGTTTTTTTTTTTTTAATTCACCCCTAAGGGTGCAAATAAGCGGGCGAAGCCGCGCGCGCCCACTAGTTATTTATTAAACTTCTAGTCTGTTATTTGTACTAAATTTATTTTAAATAAGGAAAACAATGAGCATTTTCAAAATCAAACAGATTGACTTTACATAAATCACTCTATGATCTCTCATTTCTTCTTTAACATTAAAGACATAGAAAAAAATACAAAATCAAGTTCATTTATATTTAACACTAGATATTTGGAAAATTTACCATTACTTTATCAGTCTAGAAAATATGAAAACATTTAATGGTTGAATACAAAATTAGACAGTCTCAAAGTTACACACAGTTTTGACAATTATCAAATAATCAAATTCCGAACCGAACAGAGCCTTCGAACAATCACTAAAATAATATTTAGTCTCATTTTCTTTATTTTTGTTAGACAAATTGGATACAGTAGTAGTGATTTGTTTGAATACATCCAACTTTTGATGGTGAATGGAGAATATCCTTGCCTATAATCTGCCTAGTGATAGTTATAAGTCTGCCTTGACGATCATTTTCACTGTATATCAGCCTTTTATATCATTCAGCACGAAATCTCTTGCAATTTATTAAATAAAAATTAGCTTCACGCTGTATCCCGCACACATCAGGATAGGCAGAGGGAACCTAGTGTTAAGACACTCCGTTCCCCACTAACAATTGCAATTTATTATATTCAATAAAAAAAAATCTATGTCTCTTAAATTTGCCATCATTGTCAGGCCAACTTTAATAAAATACAAATTTAGTTCGCCTGTTACATCCAGCATTTTTTTAAAGATAAGCTACCAACGAATTTTACGGCTACAACTACAAATACTCGTGAAGTTGATTGTTGCGTACCTCAAACTGTAAAAAAAAACCTTTTATAGGATTTCTTTATTGCCCGTCTGTCCGTCTGTCAAGACCATTTATCTCGAGACCAGAAGTATCAAGCTGAAATTATTATCAAATATTCAGGTCTACACTCCCCCTTGTAGTACTTTAGTTTGTCAACATTCATAAATTACTTCCCGTACTTCCGTTTTCGTTTCCTTCCTGTACCTACAATTCTGAAATTGATACGGAATCCTCGGTGGGCAAGCTCGACTCGCATTTGAGTGAGTTTTTTTAATTAATAATGTTTCATATTTGAGCTACTTTATGTTTTCTTGCAAAATCTACCTATTAGCCAATTAATAAATAGGTAGACGCCAGACGTCCCAATTTTTAGTCCAAAATTTCAATGTTGCGAACGGCCCAGACGTGGTTTCACTTTTCCAGATTTACTAACGATTTCGGAGATAAACGTCCTGCTTTGCCCCTAGAGAAAAATCTGTCAACGCCGTAGAATTAACACTTTTCACAGCCCTATAATAAATATGCAATTAGCATAAATCCTATTATGTGCTAGAAGTATATAAAGTCAACTTTTAACTATTTTCCGGATCTGTAGAGCTCGTACAGAACGACCAATACTAAACACTAAAAATGGGTGTGGGCAACTTAATATTTGCTGTTCTAACAGCCCTGGTAAGTTGGATTGTGATTTCTTTTACCTACTGTACCTATATTATTATCTTGTCTATCTATCGGTGTTCTCAGTTTTCCGAGTTTATTGCATCGAGTCTTGTGATATCTTCTTTTCTAATCATTATAAAAATTATTTTATATTTTTGAAATAATAATTATATTTTATGTCCCGTTAAAAGTATGTAAAAGAACCCACACAAACGGTAGATTTGAACACATATTGACTGTGATATATTTTATATAATTTCATTTGAAATTAAAAAAAAAAAGAAAAGAAGTTTTATTAATTAATCATTTCCAAAAATAATTTATGAATAATTTATTTATTTAATCTCATAATTCAGGTAGCTGTAAATTGTATTTTTGCTGAGAAACCAGGCCATGCCGCTTCACATCACGTTCACGTAGATAAACTACACAACCATGGACTGCCAAGCAAAGAAAATAATACCGAAAAAAAGCAAGAAGGAACAATTTCTCTTTCATTTGACTCTCCTAGTCATGGACTATCTTCCTCATGTAAAGGTTCACCGGTAAGTTTGCTAAATTTGCAATAGATTTTATCTGTTATATAAGCATAAATTTCGATTTTTAGGATATTTTTCTTCATTTTTACTGCGAAATTTCTCACTTCTTTCCAAATTTACGAAATTATACGGGAAATGCCCTATGGGAAATGCCCTATAGGTTTTCATTAGGAATTTATTGACAAATTAAAATTTGCGGTTGAATGCACTCATTTTGTAGGAAATGAACTAGAAATATAATATATCTGTTTCTTATACGGACATTCAAGTTAATAAAAAAATCAAGTTCACGCTGTATTCAGCAGGATGGACAGAGTTAACCTAGTGTTAAGACACTCCGTTCCTCATTATCCACCAATTTTTTTCAGGGTATTGTATGTGGAGTGGTATAACTGAACGCCGGGCTTTTGCCTTTGCCGCCAGAGGGAAAAATGCAAATATTAAGAAATAATAATTTTCTCTCTTTTGTGCGAATCGAACCTACAACCGTCGCGGTACTACCACATCCTTACATCCCTGCGCCACGACGATCTGAACATTCAAGTTCAATATTATTTATTAATCTGCTTGTATGTAAAGTAACTCTTATTTATCATATTATTTAAACATTTTCAAACTTACAGGGCCCCAACTTCTATTTGAGTTGTACACAACAGGCTCTCTGCCATTCTACTAATAGAGGAATTGCTCTCAGATGCCATGGTACACTAAGCAACGGCAATGCATCATCATCCTCCCCTGGCAGTCAAGACAAATCTGCCTAAATTAATTTTGAATATAATGGTAATTCGCTTTTGTGTTTCTCATATTTCAATTAACACGAATACGAATACGAAAACGGTCAGGATTGGTCAAATCATTGATTGACGGTTGTAAGTACGTTATCGCCTGTTGTAATGTTTTGTTTGTTGTGTACATTTCGTCGGAGAAGTTTACTGATTAAAAAATATTCAAAGTACTTGTATTTTGTGTATTAGCATAATTTGTTTTTTAAGTTGAGATCATAACTCATAACTTTCTTTAATAATTTTAATCTCTTTCAGGAAATGTGGAATACGAAAAAAGATTTTCAATATATTATAATACATTTATGTAATATGGTACTGTAATAAATATTATTCACGTTTAATATCTATTAATTATCCTCTTTCCTATATTGTATATATATAACCGATCAAGTGTGTTCAAGTGTGATTGTATAATGAGTGAACGTATTCACCTACCAAGAGTTCTGTGCCAATTTCGGGATTATAAGTTTTCTTCTTCAGCTTCACGCTGTATCCCGCACACAGCATGGTAGGCAGAGGGAACCTAGTGGTAAGACACTCCGTTCCCCACTTTCTGCCGAGTTCTGGAGGCGTTGCGTATTGAGTGGGGGAACTCAACGACGCGCTTTGTCTCGACACCAGAGCGAAGAAATGAAAATATAAATGTTAATAAATATATAATTTCCTCGAGTCGGGATCGAACCCACAACCAGTCGATTTTACAGTCACACTTTGTGCCCCTGCGCCACGACTGGCCTCAACTGGACTGGACTTTATTTTAATCGGTTCACACAAAGTTAAAACCAGATCCACGCTTTATCCCGCCTTTAGCAGGGTAAAGATTATGCGTAAGATTATGAGATTATGTTGTAATGTAAGTATTAAGATATTGCGTATAATGTGTGACTGATGTGCGAAATTAAAATATTATTAAACGAAATGAAAATATTATTAAATTATAATTCAATCCTCCAAGTGG
>JAATLQ010014647.1:0-12455 GCA_013421005.1 Heliconius erato x Heliconius himera | reverse complement strand
TTTTTTGTTTTCACTATAAAACGTCTTTCACTAGTTATTTGTCCGTATCCACAATGTATGTCGTCTATCTCGGTATCTTCCACTAGTTGTCTTCTTTTTACTGACTATGAACTTGTATTCAATTTTTAAAACGTAAAATAATACAGAGAACAATGTGAACCGTGGCTCAGTGGCGCCCCTCCTTTCCTTTTTTAAAGAAATAGAAATATAAATTTAAATAAATATTTCATTTCCTCGAGTGGGGATCGAATCCACAACTGTCGCGTTACAGTCACACCCTTGTACCCCTGGGGCACGACGGCCTCAATTTATTCTCCACTAAAAATACGAGATTTTATTTAAATAATATATTTGACAGTAAACGGTAACCCTCATAGTATTGGCCTTTGTAAACGTAACGGGTTGAGTGATTAAATATAACATCGAAACCGAATTCTTTAAATCACCACAATTAGAAAATGTTATTTGAATTACAATAGGCATTGTTTATCTGACTGTAAATACAATGAATTAATGTAATATACAATATTATTTGTAGCACAGAAGATAAATCATTGTGAATTGTACTTTTATTAAAAATCATAATTAAAAAAAATAAACAAACCTGTGTAAAGTGTACTTAAAATATTTTACTTTACTTTTAAATTTTCTGCGCATCAAAGTTAGAAAGAAGCTTATATTCCACGCTCGATATGCCATATTTTAAAAAGTAAACTGAATTGAAGCGAATATATCTATAGTGACTTATATAAACAATACTATGTAGGTAGGTACCCTAGCACGGCCTAGCAGGGTACGCAAAGTGAAAATAGAAAGATTTTGAAGCATTGCGTGTTGAATGACGGAACTCAACGCCCCGCTTTAAATCGTTACCCGAACGAAAAAAAGAAAATATTAAATATTTCATTCTCTTGAGTACAATATTAAAGATACTGGAGCAAGGTCACGTAAAAAGCACAAGGATCCTCACGAGAGTAAGAAGAGGTTGATGACAGCGAACGAGGTAAAAGAGGTATGCGGAGACCGTAACGTTTAGCGCTCCGTTCTCTCTGACTACGCCACTTGGGATACAGCGTGACTAAATGAAGTTAACTGTGGATGAAGATTAAGAAAAAAAAATGTTTAAATGCCCACTATAAAACAAACATAAATATAATTCGTCATCTTGCATCTTATTATTATTAAATACTATCTCTATATATCTTATAAAATAAGAACGCATTTCGTCTCTGTCTGGCCTTTCTAAGCGATCTTCTTCTAAACCACCCAACGGATTTTAATGCGGTTTTCACCATTAGGTAGAGTATTTTTCAGGGAAGGTTTATATATAGTTTATTATATGTATATTTTATTGTAATTTGACATGAATATGATAAATGTGCATAAAGTCCTACCCGTTGAGACACTTTCACGCATGCGCTGCTTTAATGGTAAGTCCTATATGAAAACAATGTACTAGAGTATTATTCCTCTTAATAAGATCTACAAAAAAGTCAGCGACAGCATATTTGTATCTTCTAAGGATAACATACAGTGAGCATATTTCTGTCTAAAAATAGTAATTTGAATATATTTTTTATTGTGAGGGATGTTTGTCGATAATAGTATCAATCCTTATCCTTTTAAATAGTTTATATGCGATTGTACGTATTGGATAATTAGAGTTTAATGTATTATTTCAGCGCGATATATTTAGTTTCATCTTTTTTGATTAATAGAATAGTAGATAGTCTTTTGTTTATCATTTCTTTCGTTTAAGTATCCTGTTGTTTAGTTTGTTTACTCTTCTTCTGTTCTTTTATTATTTTTTAAACTTAAACATTTCCTTTTTTATATGCCACGAAAAAGTCGTTCATAGGTCGTAGAACAAGAAATACAAATAAAAATCGTTGGAATCTTACTAATGAAAGCGTAGAGGAGACGGAAATTAGACGGTAATTTAAATATATTTTCTAATTGTAAGGGATGTGTGTTCATAATGATATTAATCCTTATCCTTTTAAATAAGTTATTAATTTTCTACGTTAAATAAACATAAACTTTGCTCTTCACAATATTTCGAAATTACAAATAGTTTTAGAGAAAAGCTATATCGACTCATGTTTATCCTTTACTTTCAGTATATAAATAAGTATATTAGTTACCTTTTTGCTATTTTATATAGATCAAAATGTTGTTTACTGTTTTTCATTTCAATAAGTACTTTAGAAGATTAGTAGCACAGATTTAAAACTACGGTACTAAAAAATTCTTGCTGTGTAACGGCTCGCCGCCCACCACGCGTCCCCCCGCGCCCCGCAACATTGTGCTTATAAAAATAGATCCACCGCACCCGCCTGGCTTCTTTCCCCCGGGCATGGAAGGAAGGCCTACTCATCATGTTGCCCAAGGCTGGAAAGAGCCCGCAGCCTGAGGGATACCGATCTATAACCCTCCTTAGCGCGGTCGCCAAGCTGTTCGAGAAGTTATTCCTCTCACTTCTCCAGTCGCACATCCACCCACGAAGCAAGCAGTTTGGCAAGCGGGTATACCACTCTGGTTATATTACGCCGCAACAGCGATCAACCGAAAGGACAGTGCAATAGTAGTCTTATTCGACGTAGCACGCGTTTTCGACCGCGTTTGGCACTACCGACAGAGCCTACTTCATTAAGTGCTCAGAGCCGGCACCCCCCAGCACGTCGCGCATCTTTTTGCCTCCCTGCCTCAGTGACAGGACATTTTGCGTGAGAGTTGAGAGTTCGAGGTCTAGCAGCGACTCTATCGCTGCTGTTGTTCCCCACTATACACTGATGACATCACAACGCCCTAGTGAGTATCACTCAAGGAGAAATCCTGCAGGTGGTCCAGAACCTCATCCTCCGTCGAGTGACGCAGGCGCCATACTAAGTGAGGGACACAACGCATCATCGCAACATAAAAATAGAAAGCCTGGAGGTACACATTGGTCGTCTCGTGTCCAACACATTCCGCTGCGCCAATGTATCACCTGCACCTAAGGAGCAGCACTCCGTGGCATACCCGGCCGCCCGAGGTCAGACGTAAGACTACTTCCTAGGGACTTTCTATTCTCCTCCAAATCCGACTCATGAGCCTTGCATTGAACCTTGGTCGTTTAAGATGGGCCTCCCTCAGGAAACCGAGGGTCTCTCCTGACTGAGTTGACCGCCTAGATGGCATTTGATAATCCTTCCAATTTCATACTGTGTCAACGCCCAGATGTCGTTTGGAGCTACTACGGAGATGGACGAGAGAATGCTTCAATTCTGCGCCTGGCTCTATAGGAAAGTTAATTTAGAAGCGATTGCATGTATTTTGGAGTTATCCAATAATTATAATGTACTTCAACGCGACATAGTTACATCTTTCGTTTAAGTATTTTTGGGTAAGAGAATATTAGGTAGTCTGTTGTTTATAATTTCTTTCGTTAAAGTTTTCTGTTGTTTGTGTCATTTGTTTAAGTGTGTTTTTTAAACAATTGGAACATCCTTATTGGTACTACGAAAATGCGGGTTGCATTAAGGTTTCAATAATTTTCACATAAGTAATCTTAAGTGTTTTGCAAACATAGGTACATTACATGAATAATTCAGTAGTTAAAGCGGGCGAAGCCGCAAGCGGGTCGCTAGTTTTAAAATAAATATAAAATCAAATTTGTTAAGAAAACACACAAAAATATATAATAAATAAAAAACCTTTTTCTATATAGTTAAGCTTATAATCAACTAAGCTGAGTGCAAAACATATATGTAAATGCGGGATTTGAAAACGTACGAGTATTCTATTGTTTCTCCTTGATAAACGGTTGGATAATCCATTTTGAGAACAAAGTTACTTTACCGTTTGTTCATAAACCTTTGTTAATATATTACATCGAATAAATTTTCACTGAATTTCTTGCGAGTTCTCTCGAATGGTGGAACTTAACGCCGTGCGTTGTCGTCGCCTTGTTACCAGAGGAAGGAAATAAAATATGAAATATGTCATTCCTCTAAGTGGGAGACGAATCACAAATTTTGAATAATTCAATATTCAAACATGTTTGTGTAATATTACTACCCGCAACATTTTATTTTACTGTATATTATTTATAAGGCAGACTTTTTAATGTACCCTCAAGAAAAATGATTGTAATTTCTTATTATAAGTGAACTTTTGTGTTCTTTTTGAGAAATAAATGTCTTTAAACCGAACCGAATTAAATAAATTGTATACGCTGTACGTTTACTGTTTATTATAATTGCCCTCTTTAGCATGTTATTTAATTAAATATCTTAAAAGATATATTATTAAAGGCCAGGACACAAAGTATGCCTATAAATCGACTGGTTGTGGGTTCGATCCCCATTCGAGGAGATGAAATATTTCTTTACATTTATATTTTCATTCTTTCGCTCTGGTGTTGAGGGGAAAGCGCGGCGTTGAGTTCCACCACTCAACACGCAATGCCTCCAGAAATTGGCAGAAAGTGGGAAACGGAGTGTCTTAACACTAGGTTCCCTCTGCCTACCCTGCTGTGTGCGGGATACAGTGTGAAGCTGAAAAAAAAAAGATATTAGAAGATTTAAAATGCGGGGACAGAGCTGCCAATGTCGCACTTTCGAGATAACATTTAAAAAATATGTGTATCTATCGCACAAGTGCAAGTAAGAAGTATCATTAGTAAATGACGTTAGCTTTTTGTCTTCTTCTTCTATTTATGATATAAGATATTTCTCTGCAATGGATAAACTCTTTCACAAACATAAAGCTACATAATCAGTGAGTTGCATAGGCTATTAAAAAAATCATATTAGAAGTATTGAGGTCAGTCGTGGATAAGGAGCATATGTATGTGACTAAATGCGACTGGTTGTGGGTTCGATTCCTACTCGAGATAATGAAATATTTATTTAAACTTATATTGTCATTTTTTCGCTCTGGTGTCGAGGCAAAACGTGGCGTTGAGTTCCGCCACTCAACATACAATGCCTCCTAAATTTGGCGGTAAGGAAACGGAGTATCTTAACACTAAATTCCCTCTGCCTACCCTGCTTTGTGCGGGATACAGCATGAAGCTGATTTTGTTTTTATATTAGAAGTATTATGCAAACAGTACTGGTCTTGCTCCTGGTCGGTTTTCAGGAGGCGCGGGTTCGAGTCCCACTACATTAATTTTTTTATACGTTTTCTAAATAAGTTTCTTTTTCCTAAGTGTCTAATAACACTTCAAAAATGTTAAAAATATTACCTAATAATTATAATAGCTATTTTATTTACAGTTCATTTGTTCAGTGTAGAAAGGAAAATATTCATACACAAAATATTTTTAAGTCTCCAGATTTTCAAAGTGCGGTACGGTAAATGACCTCATTTGCGGGGTAAATGAAAAACGTAACTACCTTAACAGCGTAGAAGGGTTTACCTAAGTAGGTAAAACAGGTAGGTTAACAGGTTTAAAGTAGGTTTTGGTAGAATATCGTTTTAATTTTGGAATTCAACGCCGCGGCTTGCCTTGTTACCAGAGAGAGGATGTCATTCCCCGAATGAGAATTGAATTTTTAACTATCGCGATTATGGATAGGTTTTATAGAAAAATTTGTTTTAAAAATTATTTGTTAAATTTCCTAATATATTTATTTGGATAAGGATGGGTGGGTTACTTTGTCACTAAAAATACATACACAAAAAATATATTTTTCTAATATTTATTTACATTTTGTTCGTCAAACTCAAAAATCGAATGATCATAATATGCTATGTAACGTTTTTTGTCCCTTGAAGAGCTGGCTGTTATTTCATGTATCAGTGTATTTAAGATTAAGAGCTTTTAGAACGAACTATTTAAAATAGTCTACCCTTACTGTATTAATTTATTCTTTTCTATATTGTTGCATATCAGAACGTTTAATAAGGAATTAACTTTTTTTTTATATAAAAACAAAGATTTATTCTTTTCTATTGAGAATGAAATACATTTTAATTATAAAGTAATTAGAAGGGTAGAGTTAATAAACGTTGGAAGTTTCTGTTTTTATCATAGCTGACCTTTGCTACCTTTCTTATTTTCTTCTAAGTTATTAATTACCGTTATACGATAAAAACATTCTGGAACTGCTACTGAGCCTTTTAATAATATATTTGTTACAGAATAAAAAATTACATACATTTTGTAGAAACATAATTTTCTTAATATCTTTATTAGCCACTTGAAAAGTTTAGAAAGTAAGGAGTAAACATAACACTAGATTTATTTTGCCTAACCTGCCACATGCGGGTTACAGCTTGACACAGAAAAAGATATATTAAGAACAAACACAAAATATGTACAAAAATAAATGATAATAAAAAGATCAAGAATAATAAATGTTAAGTTTAAGAAATGAGAATAACCCCTACAATCATTTTTCATCACATTTGCAATCTGGTCACGATCGTAAGATAAGCTGCTGCAAAAATAAAGATAAAAAACGGATCTCACAACAATAAGTTAATATGTAGCCAAGTGTGTATGTAGAAAAGTGATATCTATTTATATAAAAATATTTAAAAATAAATGAGAACATGTTTAGTAGAAATATTGCTATTGATGCCATTTTCTTTATTTTCGGCTGATTTATACATTTAAAATAAGAGAATAGAAGAATAAAAATCGCTTCATTCCATGTTTAGGTAAGCCAAGAGATGTAATCAGGAAAGGAGGATGGGAGTTAAAAATAAACAGCCCTTCGTTCGTTCGTCGAACGTTCTGTAGCAGCATACAAAAACATATGTTATCACCATCACTATAATATTTATTTATTCTTAACATGGCATAAAAATGCCGGCTTCAAGAAGAAAGAGGTTCTCAATTCAACTGAAAGATATTATAATAATAATTATTCAATACCTCTTAAACCACAAAATGAATTTTGTGCAAACCAATTTTCGTTTGAAGTTTTCATTAAATTTTATAACCGAATTTGCTTAACTTTCGCTGTAGTTCAAAAATTTGAAAAATTAGGAGTGACATACTTTTTACCAATTTAAAATTGAATATGACGAAATTTTTAATTTTTATACGTTTTCTTAATAAGTACTTTTTAAAGTATCCGACAAGTCTAAGTAGTTATCTTTGGGTAGCGGAAATTTGTAAAAATCTCCCTACAGAGATGCTAACAACATAAATAAATTGTAACAAGCGTATAAGAATTTCGACGTAGCTCGATGAGAACGTATGGATTAGCTGGTCAGAACGCTTGGACGGTTTCCAAAAAGGCGCGGATTCAAATCCCAGTATGGTTTACATAATTTTGTAGTGGTTTATAAAACAATACACCATAGTTCCCAGAGTAAAATGACTGACTAACATTTGGACGAACGGACTGACAAATATACATTATGAAACTATAATGGTTCTACTTTTGGTAATTTTTCTACGAAATGATAAAAAGAGGGCTATTGTAGCACACAATGGTTGTAGAATTGATCCCACTCGGAGTATGATTATAATTAAAATTTAAAAAATCTAAATCAACTTCAACCGGTATCCCGCACACAGCAGAGTAGGCAGAGACAACCTAGTGTTAAGACACTCCGCTCTTCACGTTCCACCGAGTTCTGGAGGCATAGCGTGTAGAGTGGCGGAACTCAACGCCGCGCTTTGCCTCGACACCAGAGCGAAGAAATGAAAACATAAATGTAAATAAATATTTTATTTGCTTGATTATAATTATTTGCTTTTATTTCGTCGCTCAGGTAGAACAAGACGCGGCGTTGAGTTAAGCCATAAGATAAGTTATTGGGGCGGAAATTCATGAAACAACTACTATCGAAATGAACACTACCTAACACATATTACAATTAAGTAGTATACAATATGAACTGCGCGCTAATATGAAGTTAGTACGTGATATATAATTTTTCTCTCACTTGGATGATAACTGTGTCACACTAACGAGGACGTGTGCAGCTTCTGCGCTACTAATTACAACCATTTACTTTGAAATGTACTGTAATTTTTAACATTTATCATGAAATAAACTGAAAATTCAGAGTGAAATTAAAATTTTTATCATTTAGTTAAATTATTTCTTAATTTACTTTTAAAAATTTACTTATAAATGAAAATTCGGGCAATAGAAAATAGCTAAATGATTATTTTAATTTAATAATTTTCTATTGTGTATGTCTTGAACGCGGAGTGGATTTAAAAAAAACGAAGGTGAAATAAATTAAAAAAGAACTTACGAACAACGTTGATTTCACTTTTTCATAACGAAATAACAGGCATTATTTCGCAATAAAAATTTCAAGAGTTGGCAAATTTTCGGATTTCTGGAACTCTTTATCCGTAAAATTTCATTGGAATAAACAAAATCAAACTATAATTGCGGCGTTGAGTTCTGCCACTCAACACGCAATGCCTCCAGAATTCGGCAGAAAGTGGGGAACGAAGTGTCTTAACACTAGGTTCCCTCTGCCTACCCTGCTGTGTGCGGGATACAGCGTGAAGCTAATAAAAAAAATAAAAAAAACTATAATTAATTTCAACAACACAACTTATATCACATATTTTAAAAGAGGATTGTTGGGATATATAAATATAAACAAAACGTTTCTGCGAATCTATTATAAGTGAAAATAATATATATAACTTATTCCATAATTCAGTACTTTATTCATTTTGATCAATTGAAAATGCCAGTCGTGGCACAGGGGCACAAAGTGTGACTATAAAATCAACTGGTTGTGGTTTCGATCCCCACTCGAGGAGATGAAATATTTATTTAAATTTATATTTCCATTTCTTCGCTCTGGTGTCGAGAATAAGCGCGACGTTGAGTTCTGCCACTTAATATGCAATGTCTCCAGAATCCGACAGGAAGTGGGGAACGGAGTGTCTTAACACTAGGTTCCCTCTGCCTAAACTATAGTGTGCGTGACAGCGTGAGGCTGACTTATTTTTATTTATCAATTAAAAAAATCGAAATGCATGTTCAACACATTTACCACTGCTTATCTCATAAAAGGTAATTATAAATATAATTCATAAATTGTCTATTTTTTATATATAGTGATAGAACGTACTTATAAAAATATATAAAACTGAGCAAAATCCATTATTTACAACACCATCTTTGTGCCTCGTGGTCCTCTCGTTAGAATAACATTTATTATTCATTTAAGACATCCCTTACAAATGCTTGACTTGACCCACAAAAGAAATTACTAGTATACTCGTATAATAAATATTTGACGTAATCCACTTAAAAATATACCTACAGGAATCGGAAAAACAAGAATTACATAAATGTTTGTAGATTAGCATTTTAAATTAAACTACTAAATTCTATTTAAATTATAATATCTCTACAGTTTATATACATTCTATAAGTTGATACAAAATACTTAAAAAAAATTAAATTAAATCAGCTTCACGCTGTATCCCGCACACAGCAGGGTAGGCAGAGGGAACTTAGTATTACGACACTCCGTTCCCCACTTTCTGCCGAATTCTGGAGGCATTGCGTGTTGAGTGGCAGAACTCAACGCCGCGCTTAACCTCGACACCAGAGCGAAGAAATGGAAATATAAATTTAAGTAAATATTTCATCTCCTCGAGTGGGGATCGAACCCACAACCAGTCGATTTTGCAGTCACACCTCGTGCCGCTGCGCCACGACTGGCCTCAAAATACTTAATGAATGCAAAACAGTCTTGTAGCCCAATTTTGGGTATTTTTACTGAGTAGAGTAATCAAACACCTCGTGGACAGAAGTATTCACCTGAGTAAAATTGAACGTACTACTATTATATTGTTTTAGTTTGCAGTTTCACCTTTTTATCGTGTAGGACTTTTATCGTATAGTGTTGACCTAGTGTTGAGACACACCATTCCTCACTAATTCCTAATTTTCGAAATATTATTATTCTTTGGAGTGGATATCGAAATCCCAACCTTCGCATTTACAGTTAGGCGTTGTCCACACTAGTATTGCACCACAAAGATGTGAGATGTATAGATTTTATAATAATAAACATGTATCTAAAATAATTATATCCAACTTATTAATTAGCCAGTCAGTTGAGGCCAGTCGTGGCGCAGCGGTACGAGGTGTGACTGTAAAACCGTCTGGTTGTGGGTTCGATCCCCACTCGAGGACATGAAATATTTACTTAAATTTATATTTCCATTTCTTCGCTCTGGTGTCGAGGTTAAGCGCGGCGTTGAGTTCAGCCACTCAACACACAATGCCTCTAGAATTTGGCAGAAAGTAGGGAACGGAGTGTCTTAACACTAGGTTACCTCTGCCTACCCTGCTGTGTGCGGGATACCAATACTAGCGGATATCCAATACTAGCGGCCCACTCTCAGCTTCGCCTGCATATCACCTATAATACTTATCTTATGCTGAATTCGCCAACGGATTAATACATTCAATCATAAACACTACGTCGCTGTATGATAGTACGTCATCGGCGGCAAGAGCGCCCCCCGCGGGACTCGAGCGTAGGCTTGCGGCCGTAAACGAAGCGTTGAATTATTTTAATTTTACATATTCTCGAAAAGTATACATCCAAATTACATGCTATAAGCGAAGATTATCTTCATTAAATTTCCTTGATGATAAAATAATTTTCGCTCGTAAGTTTCAATATACGTGTTAAATAAAAACCGATGAAATATCATTTTCAATTATCTTTTGTCACAAAATGCCTTATTGTCACTCATTTACAAGAGATAGATATATGGTTCCGCGATCTTTTTTTTGAGAACTACTAATAAAATTAATTATATTCGTCATAAAACGTACTGACATATAATTGATTATAATTGCAGCGCACGCGCTTAAAGCAATTCGACGGCGTTGCTTATTATTGTTATTTCATTATTTAAGGCTAACTAAGTCTTGCATCGTAATTTTATATAGCTTATAGCACTTTTGAAGAATGCAGTTTTTATACAAATTAAAAAGAAATTAAATCGGACCAGAACATCCAGAGATTTTAGCGCTTAAACAGACAAACAAACAAACAAACTCTTCCGCTGTATTATATTAGTATAGAATATAGATAAAAACAGTTTAAAAATATAAAATACTGTTTTTATATTTTTGTAATGTATAAAATGCTAGGATAGAAATATTTTTCCCAAGAAATAAAAAGATTACTCTTATATTCATTGCTTTGCATTTAGTTCAAGTGAATGCTTTTAAAAAAATATAAAAAAATACTGTCTCGGAAAAGATACCCAAGGAAATTGAGGCTCTAACAAAGAGGACAGTGAGACATTAAACAGATTGGAAGACTGTCGCTTTATAGAAGAAAATGTAAAAAATTTATAAATTGCATGTTAGAATTTAATTTCATATATTTTTCTTATATTAATAAACAAATTTGTTTTGTTGACGGTATTTGTGTATACGTTGTATAATATACACTTCCAAGTGTTGTACGCGTGTTACTTTTAAATTCAGACAAAAGACAGCCTAATTATTCCTATGCCTATTTCTGGAAAAAAAGAATTTGACTGAAAGTGAGGAACGGAGTGTCTTAACACTAAGTTCCCTCTGCCTACCCTGCCGTGTGCGGGATACAGCGTGAAGCTGTTTTGATTTATTTATTTCTATAAATGGCCTAATTCTGTAAATATATATTCTTTTGGTGTAAAAGACATAGTGTTAAGTTGCCAACATGTTGAATATTGTATTATTACTATAAAATTGTTGATAAATATCTTAAACCTGTAACCTTTACTCGAGTGTCTCACACTCGACGGGAGTGAGGAAAATCGCTTGACCTGAGCTTATCTTAAGAGCTTGTGCTTGAGTGTTTCCTCTTTACTTAAGTAAAATTTATATATTTTTATTTACCACTTTCAATGTAATGTAATGAAAATTATCTTAAAAATAAAAAATCTAACTGTTTTTTTAAACATTTTTAAAGTGTTATTCCACACTTAGGAAAGAAAAATACTTTTTTAGAAAACTTATAAAAATTAAAATAATCTAAATAAGTATTAATCTCACTCTTTAAAAAGTAACGACGGATATTCTTCTTATAATTAAAATAAATAATAACCAACCACATTTAAGTAAGTATATTCGAGATACATCTTTCAAATAAATAATAATGAACAAATCTCCCAAATAAATAATAAACAATTAAAGTATATCTCTCAAACAAGAATCGATCTGACTCTCATCTATATGAATACTTGAGAATCCATACCTATATTATAAATTCGAAAGTAACTCTGTCTGTCTGTCTGTCTGTCTGTCTGTCTGTCTGTTACGCAATCAGGGCCAAACCGCTAATTCAATTGTAATAAAATACTCATACAGAGATACTTGAGGGTCTTCGGATGAACATAGGTTACTTTTTTTTCTCATATTTATAATATTGTCGATATATACTAATATATTAAAATATTTTTCAATTTGACAAGCAATTTATTCCGCCATGTTAATAACAACCGACCGTTGCTAAGCAAC
>JAATLQ010014646.1:0-10246 GCA_013421005.1 Heliconius erato x Heliconius himera | reverse complement strand
ATATATATATATATATATATATATATATATATATATATATATATATATATATATATATATATATATATATATATATATATATATATATATATATATATATATATATATTCCTTCTTTTCTAGCACTGTATCAGCTATATTCAATTGGTTTAAAATGTGTAACAAATGAAATTCAAGTCAGTGTTCTGTTTAACTTATATAAAAACACTCAAGACTCAGAACTTCTACTATAAGAAAGCTTTGAAAATACGTCGTACATTAACGAAGTCATACTAAACTTAATTACGACTGTATACAAAGTGAATATATCAAATTAATTATCTTTTCAGTAGGCGAATCTATCTCTTACACTATAGGCTTGTTAATATTATATTACTTTGAAATATATTTTTATATCTATAGAATTGGTTTATGGAATGATGTATGATGGTATTTAATATTTCTGGGATTTTGGTGTCATCTTGACATTGAATTATTTTAAGATTATAATTATTTTGCTTTCCATTCCACTATTAGTGCCAAATTTGTGGCTTTAATCCTCAAATGGAGAGGTAATAAATGTAAAGATTTAAAAAAAAAATCCGCTCCACCTCCTTGTGTCTCATCACAAATTTTCTTTGCTTACGCTGTATTACGTGTTTTACCGTTAATTCCGCCTATTGTACATTTTTTTATGTATTTAAATATTGTACCATAAAGAATTAAAAAAAAAAGTGAAAATAAAAGTCAGATTCTTTCTTTTGAAGTACACGACCCCCAAAAGGTTTGCGTATACAAACACACAAAGACACTCGAGTAAATAAAATATTTACTTACATTTATATTTTCATTTCTTGCTCTGGTGTCGCAAAGCGCGGTGTTGAGTACCGCCACTCAATACGCAATGCCTCCGGAACTCGGCGGAAAGTGGCAAACGGTGTGTCTGAACATTAGGTTCCCTCTGCCTACCCTGCTGAGAGCAGAATGCACGCTATATATACGAGCGTGAAGCTCATTTATTTATTTTTTGTTCAAATAATATCAATCATATAATTTACAACTAATATAAATTGAAAATTATTTTTTTCTATCGTATCCACTCATTTTTGTCGTTCACTCTATATTAAATAAATAAGTATAACTACTGTACTGTACTGTATACTGTAGTATCGGGTTGTTAAGATGATTATAAGTTCTAACATTTCTATCTACTTTTGTATATCAGATTGAATCAAGCAAATTTCCCATTTGTAATTTAAATGTAAATGTTAACGTAATAAGCTTTGGTAGTCACTGTTATAAGATATAATAATTATCTCAATCTTTGACATTGTGGCACAGTGTAAAAGTTTCAGTACACACTATAGAAAGTAAGTTCGATCCTCATATAGGAGAATAATTTTAAATGTAACTAACAAGTGGGCCAAGTCTTAATTAAATAAATTATTATTATTATGTTTCTCTTTCATAATTCTCGAATTCAAAAGAATTATTATTATTATTAATTATAATAATTTCAAGCGAGGTCTCCCCATCAATTCAATTGATTTGTATTATTTTGATACTGATAAGATAAAAGATTTCGAGTGGCTGTCCTTTGTTATCATATATAACATACTACAAGTGATTAATTCAATTTTTATAATTAAAATTAATTGGATTTAGCTGTTATCATTACATTGAAATAGTATTTGTATTAACTATTGCCGATATTTTTTACCGATTAAATTGTAGTACATAAATATCTGTATAAAACATTACGTTACTGGTGTAAAATCTTATATGAAAATAATATTTAAAGATTTTAGGATTTTAAGAGAATTAGGTTCAACGTTCTTTTATAAAATATTATTTTTTAGTTTTACTCTGTATACTACGGTATACAAGATAGATAAAGCAGCGTAGACAAGAGCGAACAAAGCAGGAATATAAAAATAGTTTACATGTACATTTAATACCCTCAAATAAGGATCAATCCCATAACAATTTTTAAACATTTTAAAAATGTTATTCCACACTTAGGAAAGAAAAATATTTATTTAGAAAACGTATAAAAACCTGCTCCAGGTATAAAAATACTTATTTAGAAAACATATAGAAACCTGGTCGGTTTCCAGGAGGCGCGGGTTCGAGTCCCGCTACGTTCAAAATTTTTATACGTTTTCTAAATAAGTATTTTTCTTTCCTAAGTGTGGAATAACACTTTAAAAATATTTAAAAAATAGTATTCTCTCTTGCCAAACGATAATTCTTAGTAATTATCTTTGGGTAGCGGAAATTTGTAAAAATCTCCCAACAGAGATACTAACAACATAAATAAGTTGTAACAAGCGTATAAAAATTTCGACGTAGCTTGATGAGAACGTATGGCTTAGTGGTCAGAGCGCCTGGTCGGTTTCCAGGAGGCGCGGGTTCGAGTCCCGCTACGTTCAAAGTTTTTATACGTTTTCTAAATAAGTAAACCCATAACTATCGCTCTTACCGGTGATATATGTTGTCAATGGCTTCAAGGAATAAAATGAAAATGTAGTAATGTTAAAAGCATTTAAAACCTTCAAGCAATGTCAGATTTGGGCAATCATGTTTTTAAAAGAAATTTCACGTACGGCCGTCTCTTGAGAAGTTAAGGACTTTAATTTTTTTAAACGAAAGAATTTTGAGTATCTTCCGTAGTTCAAGGTCGTGTCTAGTAAATAGTCGTTTAGGCACGTTCCGTGTTATATTTCTATTGTATTGTATATGATAATATAAAATGGTAGCACATTGTGCCCCTTTTTATAAAAAATGTGCGGACTAAAGAGTGTAAAACTTGGCATAGTTGTAGTGTATATAGAGAACTCTTTCTTTATACAACCTGCAGAATGCTAATACTTTTTTTAAATAATGTATTAGTACATAAAATATAAATAAAAGTAATTAAAAAAATAGTTTTCATCATATCATTTTGTAGGAAATTCACCGCGTAATCTAAACCCATGGAATACTTCCTGTGAAACGATAGTTACGAAATTTGGCACGAAGTGAGAACTTAACAATACAAATAAAGAAATAAAATCCAAAAAGTGAAAAGCAAAGCGTAGGACGTCAACTTTTATATTCACTTGACCAGTTTTTATTACTAAAAATATTCATCCGAACGAGAATATCATAGAACTCATAGTAGCCATAGTGCGATGTTCATAAATGACATATTTATTCTTTCAAATATTATATTTACTGAATTTCGTATAATGTATTACTAAATAGCATTCTAGATATGTTACATTTTATTAGTCTTTCAATATAAAAAAATAAAAACAGTAATTTTAATCACACAAATTCTAAATTAATGAAATAAAAAATAATTTTATTTTTAAAAAATAATTAGATAAAAAAATAAGGGAAAGCGATAGCTCAAGTGAAGGTATTGATTGGTTTACCTACTTATAATTTCTTATCTTTCATTTTTGTATAAATATCGACTATTTGTGCTTACTTATCACAGTTGAATAACTAAATTCCAAACATCAAAATGGCAACAACAATTTTCTATTTCATTTCTGCTATCATAGTAGCTCTGCTGTTGGTAGAGGCAGTCATGTGTGAAGAAAACATTGCTCGACCTGGTAAGTACCTTTAATGAAATGATTAAAAATAGAATTTTGTACATGTAAGCAAAAGAATATGTCGAAAAAAAAGCGTTGACAGACTGACTGATTTAATCTGAGCCTCACGATACATAAATATACGTACGAGATGTAAATATATTAAGCTCGTCCGATTTATCGAATTGGCGATACGAGGTTGCAATTACTTTGAGATAGCTAAAAGCCGCTTGAAATATGTTTTTTTCTTTTTGTTACTATTATTAAATAACATTTGTGTTACAGATATATTATTCATCCAAAATCCAGACAATGCTCCAGTGATACTTAGCCCAGAAGAGGCTTTAATGGGGCCTCCGCGCAACAACCTGGTGTGCACGGCCGCCATGTGCCGCAACGTGTGCAACGCGCTCGGGTTCATATTCGGACGCTGCAACGTCAACAGAGTATGCGTCTGCTCTAACTTTTAATTAAATTAAATAGTAATAGCGTACTTTTAAGAGAACATATCTTAAGACACTAGGATAATATCTGTTATTTAATAAACCATTTATATTTATATACAATACCTTGTATTATTTTAAAATGTTTTTTTTTAAATATTATAACAGTCCGTGAGGCGTAAGCTAAGTTTTTTATTTGAGTGAATTTAAGCGCGACGCATCTTGCTTGATTTAAACCGATTAATAATAATTTTTATCCACCAGCCAGTCGCAGTGCATCTCTTACTTGATTCTTGTACTGGTAGCAACGTCACCTGTTTAAATATTAATATATTTTTGTCTGATTTAGTAAAACTGAAAAAAGGTCGCACGATTACTATATAATATATAAAAAAAATCACGATAATAACTAACTGACCAATTCATTATTAAAGTATGTAATACAATAGAGATGGAAATTAGTACATCTGTAAACAACCTTATAAACGCTAGTTACATAACTTTCTTAGAGTGTGCAATATATATTGTCTACTCTATATATATTTGGCTATTTATAAGTCATCAGCGTATAAATAATAGTTGGAATACAAAAAACTGCTGCAAAGGTCAGTCAGGACAAAAGATTGAAGAGAACAGGGCCCTATATAGAGAGAGCCTTGAGAAACTCCAGAAACAGATAAAATGTAATGTAATTCTTTATCCTCTCAGCTTTGCCGTCCTTACATATTGGAATTACCAAAGATTTTTTCCATAAGTTTGGGAAGGATCCAGTAGCAAGAGATACGTAGATCAATGAAAGAAGCAGAGAGATTCCAGCTGCACGTTTAATTGCAAATAATCAAGGTATACCAACTTCACCTGCACCCTTATTTGCGTCCATTCTTTTTAACACATTTACTTACACACACACTACTTACATTATCTCTTTTTGTGAAGTTTATATTAATTACTACGAAGATTATAAAGCACACAATTCTCATATGGTCCATTTTGCTTAGACTTAGATTTATTATAGACAGAACTGAAGTGGTTTGCAAAAAAATGATATATCGTTTAAATGCGTTACAATTTTAGTGTCCAGAATCATTTCTCTAGGGTAAGAACTCTTTTTCGTATTTTTCTTTAAGAAAACTCCAAACCAGCTTAGGATTATTTTTGAATGTGCACTCAAGTTTAGATATTTAAATAACATAAGAGGTCTTGTAAATATTTTCACACCTTTTCCTTAAAAGTTCAAACGATTATACGTCTAGAGGATTCTCGTGAAATTTTGTTAGTTTAAATTTTACTTTGTATTTTTCTTTTTTTTATATATTACTCGCGTAGTAAGTTAATTAAATTATTTGGAAACCATACTTGTTTGGCTTGGAAATGGGCACAAATCTAGAAAAAGAAAATTGAGAGCATTTCATCAGCTGTTGTGCAGTATTCAAATAGTAAATTCCAATCAACGTTTTTAAGTTCTAAAATAAATTTATTAAAGCCAGTGTTAAAGAAACAATGCTTAGGGGCATTATTAAACTGTAGACATTTTTCATAAGTGCCTTGTAAAGAAAACTGTAAAGGAGGACGGAATTTATCAATCACGCTCAGAGGATCACTACATTCGAGAACATTTGAAATACTGCAGTTGGAGAAAATGAGATCCCAAAATCCTTTTACTTGACTTTAATACGTCATTGTGCTGTTTAAGTAAATTAAGTGCCACAAAGTCAGATATCATCAGGCTAAAAAGCTTTTACTACAAGCAGGCTGTAAATTTTCCCAAGCTATATTTCTTAGGCCGACACGGACCAGGGAGTAGGAGCAGGAGCTATGCGCAACTCCAACTCCCATAGAGGATCCTAAAGGAGCAACTACGGAGAGTCACAGTGATCCTCCTATAAGTCATCGAGGCTGCGGATACCCTAGGAGAAACCCCGGGATGCCCTGAAAGCGATTGTAGCGCAATAGCGTTTCCACAAAGGTGTCTCATAAAGGTAGAGAGGGTTTCCGCTAGATTTGTCCTGCGCACGGATAGCTTGCGTGAAAGCATTTTCCAGAGACAAAAAAAACGCGTTTGGGTCACCTGATGATAAGTAATCACCCTCCGACTACGATCCCGTGTAGGTCCAAATACGTTGACGACCTTTAAAGTTTACATAAACTCACTTTTAAAAGGTTGTTCTAAATTAGTGGAGAAAAAAATGCAAAAGATACATTTAATAATCTTATTTACTTACTATGTACTAGTATTAACACACTCCGTTCCCCACTTTCCGCCGAATTTTGGAGCCATTGCGTCTTAAGTGGTGGAACTCAACCCCGCGTTTAGCCTCGACACCAAAGATGGAAATATGGAAATATACATTTTAAATAAATATTTCCTTTCTTCGAGTGGTGATCGAACCCTCGATCAGTCGCGTTTACGTGTGACTGTTGTGCCTCTGCGCCATGAGTGGCCTCAATTCCTCAAATGAGCCTCGAGCGAGGAATTACCAAAGATTTTTTCCATAAGCTTGGGAAAGACCCAGTAGCAAGAGATACGTACTTCCCGTGAGATGCCGGCCCAGAATAGAATCATCCTGATACTGGTGGTGTCGTGCGAGGCGACTAAAGTACGTGTGGTAGAGTCACGTCGCCAGCAATGGCAACACGCATGGGCGGCGGTAATCACTTACCATCAGGTGACCCATATGCTCGATTATTTTTTCTATTCCATAAAAAAAAAAGAAACGTCACCACAGCTGCGCGTTTGGCCGTACATAATGCAGTGTTGGTACCGACACTGTTATACGGCAGCAAAACGTGGGTATTACAGAAGAAGATTGAAAGAAAAGTTAATGCCGTGGAGATGCTACGTAGGATATGCGGAGTCAGCTTAGCTGATCGAATCCACAATGAAGAAATACACAGAATGGCATATACTAGCGAGGATGTCACAGTGAGAATGAAGAAGAACGTGTTCAGCTGGTTTGGACACGTTAAACGAATGAGTAATGAAATAATGGTAAAAAAGATTTATGATGGAAAAATGAGTGGTAAGAGAGGTAGGGGGAGACCTTAGTTGACCTTCGAAAACACAGTATCAAAGATACTGGAGGGAGATCACGTAAAAAGCATGAGGACCCCCGAAGGGCAAGTATGAAGGGGTTGATGACAGTGGACGAGGCGAAAGAGGTGAGTAAACCGTAGCGTTTAGCGCTCCATTCTCACTGACTACCTCGCTACAGATAAACCGTGAAGTTAAGTTAATTTAAATTCAAGCTTTTATTTTTTATTTTTTTTGTAAAATTTAAAATCGTTTAAAATTTAGTACGTTTAAACTACAAAATAATTAAATATTTTCTATTTAAATATATATAAATTTCAGTGTCAATATAGGAATAAAAAGCAAAAAACATATTGCTTAAAATATTTATTTAATCACAGTTAAATAAGTTTCCTAAATTACAATGTCTTAACAATATTCTATTACTAATTCAATTAATTAAAAGTTAGAGCATACGCATACTCTGTTGACGTTGCAGCGTCCGAATATGAACCCGAGCGCGTTGCACACGTTGCGGCACATGGCGGCCGTGCACACCAGGTTGTTGCGGTCCGCGATTGATGGCAGGTCAGCTGGACTCAGGATCACCGGAAACGAGTCAGGGTTTTGAATGAAGAGGATATCTGTAAAATACAAAATAAATGATCGAATAATGGTCGAAAAAAGAAGATACGTGTATTTCATATTATTCGATGTAGTAAGCTGTAGCGTACTCCAAATCGTATTTAATTATAGTCCAAGTTATGTAAATGTAGTTCAAGAAAGTAAAATATCAAAAATTGTAACTAGAATTTACCTGATTCTTCTACATCCAAAGAAGCACTTGGTGCAGCATGTACAAAGAGTACAACAGACATGAGGGTGAAGAGTACAAATATTTTGGAAGCCATTTTGTTACTTTAGCTTTGAGTTTTCAATTATAATTTAAAAATCGGCTGCTTAGTATTTATATTGAAAATTTTAAGATAAGAATGCTCCAAAAAAAACGGTACTGACCCTTGTATTGCATAGTTGATGGTTATCGAAGTAAACAAATTATGTTTTAGGGCAACGATAAAAATAAATCGATAAGCTACTTCCAAGATGTGTTTTAATTCGAAGTCTTTGTTGTTTTTATGATTGCAATCTAATTACAGCTTATCAATGCGTTCGAAGTAAGAAAACAAAAAGTACACTGTACATAATTTACATTATTACTTACATACGTCCATATATTCTATCATAGTGAAACCCTACTATTTAATTTGACATATCTGGATATAGCAGCGTAGCTGCAGAAAACATCACTTACATATTTTCTCCCCGTTTTTTTGCCACAATTTTGTCTATTATCAATATATACGTCTACGACGAACGTAACTGGACAGGATAGAGAAAAATATGTTTTATTTTATTGCTCAAAAGCTACTTTCACAGAAAAAGGTGGGCTTATAAAATTTTAAGTATTTTTTTTATCGAAGTATCCACTTTATTTGTCTTTGTAGAAATAATGCTTACTATCTAATTTATTGTTAAAGGTAATTAAATCTATTTCACTTTTAAAGAACTAGATAGTTACCTTAATACGTAAATATTAAGCGCAGGGCACAGGGGCACAGAGTGTGACTGTAAAATCGACTGGTTGTGGATTCGATCCCCACTCGAGTAGATAAAATATTTACTTACATTTATATTTTCATTTCTCGCTCTGGTGTCAAGGCAAACCCGCCGCCACTCAATACGCAATGCCTCCAGAACACGGCGGAAAGTGGGGAACGGTGTGTCTTGACACTAGGTTCCCTCTGGCTAACCTGCTGTGAACGGACTACAGCGTGAAGCTGATTTTTTTTTCAAATAATATCAGTCATATCATTTACAAATAATATAAATTGAAAATTCTTTTTTTCTGTCGTATCCACATCATTTTTGCCGTTCACTCAGTATATGAAATAAATAAGTGTAACTACACATTTCATTTGGTATCGGGTTGTTAAGATTATTATAAGTTCTAACATTTCTATCTACTTCTATTTGTATATCAGATTGAAACAAGAAAATGTCCCATTTGTAATGTAGATGTAAATGTTAACGTAATAATCTTCGATAGTCACTGATATAAGATATAATAATTATCTCATTCTTTGACATTGTGCACAGTGTAAAAGTTTCAGTACACATATATAGAAAGATAAGTATATAGAAAGTATAGAACTATAGAAAGTAAGTTCGATCCTCATAAAGTAGAATAATTTTAAATGTAACTAACAAGTGGACCAAGTCTTAATTAAATAAATTATTATTATTATATTTCTCTTTCATAGTTCTCGGATTGAAAATAATAATTATTATTATTATTAATATTTATTATTATTATTTCAAGCGAGGTCTCCCCATCTATTTCAATTAATTTGTATTATTTTGATACTGATAAGATAAAAGATTTCGAGTGGCTGTCCTTTGTTATCATGTATAACATACTACAAGTGATTAATTTAATTTTCATAATTAAAATTAATTGGATTTAGCTGCTATATCTAATCATTATATTCAAATAGTATTTATATTAACTATTGCCGATATTTTTTACCGATTAAATTGTAGTACATAAATTGATTATTAGGATTGTGAATTGATGATATGTACCCATAAACCTGTATAAAACATTACGTTACTGGTGTAAAATCTTATAAGAAAATAATATTTAAAGACATTAAAGTTTAGCGTTCTTTTGTAAAATGTATATTATTTTTAGTTTTACTCTGTATCTTACGGACTACAGGATAGGCATAAAAGCGTAGGCAAGTGCGAACAAGACGAGAATATAAAAATAGTTTAATACTCTCAAGCAATAATAACTTCAAGTGAGGACCAAACCCATAACTATCGCTCTTACCGGTGACATATGTTGTCAATGGCTTCAAGGAATAAAATGAAAAGGTAGTAATCTTAAAAACATTCAAAACCTTCAAACAATGCCGGATTTGGGCAATCATGTTTTAAAAGAAATTTCACGTACGGCCGTCTCTTGAAAAATTATGGACTTTCATTTTTTTACACAAAAGAATCTACCGTATCTACCGTAGTTCAAGGTCGTGTCTAATAAATAGTCGCTTAGGCACATTCCTTGTTATATTTCTATTGTATAATAGGATAATATATATATATATATATATATATATATATATATATATATATATATATATATATATATATATATATATATATATATAT
>JAATLQ010014637.1:0-16916 GCA_013421005.1 Heliconius erato x Heliconius himera | reverse complement strand
TATTTTACCAGTGATTAATTATTATTTTAGGTTAGTAATATGAAATTCAATAACAGAAGTTTTAACAGTATTCCTTGCTGCATGCATTCTAATTATTTGTGCTTTTTCTATTTGGATTCATATAGTAAGGTAATAAACTAATTAAATGTCAACCCTCTTCTTATTATTATTTTTTTAAAACATACATTTAAATGAAATAAAGCTCTGATTTGTTCACCCTATTACTTGCTCATTATTTCTTGACCAAATTAGCACAGATAAATGATGTATGTCATTGTAAATTATTACGAAATAAGTGCTACTTACTTTTTATGCGAGCGTTGATAATACCACTTCTGAAGTGTAAATACGATGGGATATCTTCAATAAAACTTCCTTGCTGTGGTCTACACACTCTATATTTTAGTAATAGTATCACGACTACACCTTTATACGTCCGTTCGTTATCACTCCCCAACACAGACTGCCCCGAGCCAATATGCCGACCGCCCGATCTCAACTCCGTTGGTGTTGCCATTATCAAGTATTACAAGATTAAATCAGTTTAATAATTTAAATTATTATTTATTTATTTTTAAAAACAAGAGAACCTTACAGTATTTACTTTTATTACATTAATAACTTATGGGCAAAGGATATTGTTATAGCAGAATGAAGTAAAATAAAAAGAAAGAAAATTGAAGTAAAGAAAAACAATTTTCTTTACTTTAATTCTCTTTCTTTCTTTCGTGTGAGAACTTCCAAAAATTACATTATTGGCATTAAAAAGCTTATTATTATTATGACAAATGAAGCTGGCAGGAGCTAAGCCATGGGGGTATTTTTATAAAAATAATCATAAAAAAAGTGTCAACGCTACAAAAAAATACTTGATGTTACTAAATAATACGCAAGCAATCGATAATAATGGCGAGCGCTTGGACATTACCCAACACAAATTCAATATCTCAAACCTATTCTAACATTACTACATACATAAAATAATACTTATAAATATATATTTTTTTTGTATCCAGGTACTTATGTGCTGGAAACATAAGACTACCGTCCGCATTTGAAACATTCCAAAACAAAGAGCAGCTGTGGAGTAAAGTTAAGAAAGGTATAGTTTCTTATTTATTGTTTATATTTAAATAAACTTTTTAATTTTTTTGGCACAGTAATCAGTTTATTATTTTAAACCAACAGGTAGTCTTATTTTCCATACAAAGAAATGTTTGTAATATTCTACTGATATCGATACTGAATGTTATAAAGGCGAAGCGATGGCTGTGAGTTCGGTACCACTCATTGTAATTAATTATTTTCATTTCCCCCGTTCTACTAATTCTAAGCGCGGTGTTGAGTTCCGCCGCTCAACACTCTACATTTATCGGTCGGAAAGCAGAGAATGATGAGTTCCTTTCCTACTATATCTGGAAAAGTGTAAAGTTACTTTAAAATTTGTAATATGGGAAATATTACAAATTTTAAATTCCTTAATAATATAAAAAAAAATCATTCTCACTTCGAGGTGTACATCTATTTCTAAATGATTTAAACGACTCTACATAATATAAAACGACCATACAAAATGTCACCAAATTGTCCCAAAATCTCACTCATAATAACAAAAATTCGTTCAACCTTCCCTCTAGGTCTTCGTCCAGAACGTCTTCCTCACTTCACTGACGAATGTTGGGAAGTTATGGAATCCTGCTGGGCTTCCGAACCTTCCCAGAGAGCCCTCCTAGGAGACATACAACCGAAATTAGAGAAAATACTTCAAAAAGCTATAAAAGAAGACAAGGGTCATGTAGTTTATGGTGGAGATGATCATTCTGATGATAGTTTGGATATGACTGGGTTACATGATTAAGTCGTTCTAATGTGAACATGATGGATACATCCATCATTCGTTTTGATTCGGTTCAATTCTCAATCGAGAGTATAAGCTATTTTCGTTTAATCATGTAATGTCTTGATAAGTGGGAGTGGGGAGCGATGAGTCAAATTGGTTTTCTTAATATTAGGTTCCCCCTATATGCGTGAGTTAGTCTACCCAGCTTTATGCGGGATACAGCGAAAAGCGAAGTAATTGTATTTTTTCTGTCATTTGAATAAAAGTGTTGGACTGTTAGATGAGATATCGCATTGAGATTGTAAGTTTTTGAATAATACATTTAAGACTGTAATTTTTTATGAATTTTATGATGTTATTATATATAGATTTGTATAATAGGAAGCTTTTATTTTTTGTTATTTATTTGGTTCCTTGAAATCTTGAAGTTTGAAAAGTTTCTAATATGTTATGAAGTGGAACTTGATATGTTTTGTTAAATATAATATGTATATTAAATATATATACATATATATGTATACGTATGTCTGATAATTAAATATTACAACAACTTTCAGAGTTAAAACAGTCCAACTGATGTCAAAATTATAAAATTCATATGACGTAATTTATGAATTCCCCTTTTATACGGCTCTGAAGTTAGCAAGAATTTATTGTTGATTATTTTCTTCCCAAATTAATAATGCGCAAATGTTCAGAAAGCCTAGCTGCTGCTCAATGCAGCCGCATCTCGTCGACCGGACTGTACTTATATGACATTATTATGATATACAATTTCATTGTAGAATAAAATGTCGGCAAATAACTATATATGTCTTTATATCTTGATAATACCACTCAGAAATAAATGTGGAGAATCACTAGGATCTTAAAATATTTTTTCATATTTTTATGGTCAATTTTATTAAAATAATTTTAAATTACCTGCCTTTATTTTAAGGTTGGTATACAATGTATAATGCTACTATAGAATTAGTGCGTGTTTTAGCAAATAATAGTTATGGGTCGAAACCCCTAATAAAAAATATATAATATGTTAGAAATATGTAAAATTCCAGTAAAAAAATAATATAAACAATACGGCTGTGGAATAATTTACTAAATTTTTTTCTACATTTTCTCCACCAGATGTATGAAAGTAACTATTTTTAAATATTTTTATAAAGAAAAAAAAACAAAAATAACTTGTGAGTCATAATTAAAATAACCTTATGCATAATTTGATCAGTCAATGAAAATTAAGTAGCTCTTGATATTTTTTATTTTAATTTTTGTGTTGTTAGAGTTTCGTATCTTTTTTAAGGAAAAAAGGAACCCTTATAAGACCACTTTGTTTTTCGTCTGTCTATCTGTCTGTCTGTCTGTCTTGACAGATCACACTGACAGTCTATAGATAGACCTTTATAGCTGAAACGCTTCGAGATATCAAGTTGAAATTCAAATCATAGATTCAGATTTACGATCCCATGATTTCCTGAAAAAAAAATCATTTCTATATTAACTTATAAAGAAGATATGGCGGTTTATATCGCAAAAAAATTCGCGTATTTCCACACTACAACGGGAATCGAAATTTGGCAGCTAGCACCTACAGGTAGTACTAGCTCAGGAAAGAATCTGAAAATTATAAATTTTTGGTTAAATCCTAAAAAGTAATAGCCTTAAAAGAGGGGCAAAATTTGGTATTAAAGCCGCTAATTCAAATGATATCAGATAAAAAGGCTCTGGCTAAGCTAAGTCTGAATTTCAGGAAAAGCTCGAGACCTCCAATATTTGTACGGAACCCTCGGTGGGCGAGCCCGACTCGCGATAGTCCGGTTTTAACTTTTTTTATTGTATATATTTATATTTATTTATTCTCTTAAATATTAAGTTCATATTGCAATGCATATTTTTTCGTTAACATTAATTGCATAAAACATTATGTATAACAAAAGATAGATCTCAAAATTTTGCTTTTCTATATAATTTGTAAATATACTTCACTGAATTTAAAAAGCTGTTGAGTACCGCCACTCAACGCGCAATGTCTCGAAATTAGACGACAGTAAGTGGAGAACAGAGTGTTTTGACACTAGAAAATTATAACTAAAAAGATTCTCCATACAATAATGCATTGTTATTTATTAATGTAGTAAAAATGTATATTTGATTTATTTGGAGATTTTTTTAAGTTATACTTTTTCGTCTGTTAGTGATATATAAATGTTTTAATAGGAATATATAAATATGTATGTAAAGGAAACTGTTTCGTATTATACGAAATCTCATAATATTAATTAAGAATTTATTGTTAAGATTTATGAAATATTATGATAATTATGAATTGTCAAATAAGATTAAAATAAATAAATATTTTTTATAAATGTGTACATGTTTTTTATTTACTTCATGTTGATATGTTTTTATATGTATAAGTGCTAGACACCCAATCTAAAGAGTTACATATCTAATTGGCCGTTGTGGTGTATTACCACAATCGTGCGACTGCCAACGCGACGGTTGTGGGATCGATTCCTACTCAGATAAATAAGTTATTAAATATTTTCATTTCCTCAATCTAGTAGAGTGCGACGTCCAGTTCCGCAACTACACGCCTCTATTAGATTGGTAGGGTTGGTACAGATGTGCGCTGGTCGCCGGTCCAAAAGCAAGAGCAGTTTCCCATTGTGGGCGGACTTGCAATTTATAAAAGAGGAGCATATTTTCAAGCATAAAGAAACGCTTTAGTTTGTTTAATACCTCAAGTTTTTTTAACCTAAATTAGCTTTGCCCTCCAAATGATGGCGGAACTGGACGGTACTCTAAATGTTTACATCGTGCGCATAGTCATTAAATTTGACAAGATTTTATTAACTCCAGTCTGAGACGTGCATTAAACATCTACATATGTAATTACACATAATGCACATGTGATAACAAATCGTCACAATATAATCACAAATCCACGCAAGATTTTATATCAACGTTGAAAGACTTTTACTAACCAAAAAAATCCGGTCAAGTGCGAGTCGGACATCTGCACCAATTTTAGGATTCAAGGATAGGTCAACAGAAAATACAACTTATAAAAGTAAACTTAACTTTGCATATGTACGAATTTTGTATGAAATGAACTACAAGTATAAATTTAGTGATTATTATTTTCTGTAAACACCTATAAATTTTCATATGATGGGTTTTTTATTTATTTATTTGTGTTGTAAGTACTAACTTCGTAATAAATTTCATATGTTTAGGACCACGTGAAGTACCCGGACTCTAGGACCCTATAATATTTGGATACGCGGTGAATTCACAGCAGCATCGACGACGCATCGACGCATGAATGCTCGTGTCTTTTGATTGCATTGATTTAGAAGCTTTGTTTTTTCTGTGTTGAGATAAATGGTCTTAGCAGACGGACAAAGACGTGATCCTATAAAGGTTCCGTATTTGCCTTTTGGAAAAAAAAATTTGTTGGTGTCTAATCTCTATGTTATAGAATGTCTTCGTCCCTACCATCACAAAAGATTAGAATTAAAGAGAAAAAAAATAATTGAGATCCATAGAGTCGAAATTGATAAATAGATAATATAGTTTATAATGTCATCGATAATTTTGCTAACAAATGATTCATCTATTTGTTTGGAGTGTAGGTATATAGGTATTATAAAGGTACTCTTGCTTATCAAATATTACTGATTAGCTTAGACTAGCTCATAAACGATTTCAACGGAATTGTCATATTGTAATAATAACCTACGAACTGACATTGAGGTAAAAGCGGCACCATTCTAAATAGCCTACAACAGCTTGAAAGTATGTATATCCGCCGCTATTTATGGTTAAAAGTTTTAAAAATAAACGTTAGTTAATTCAGACAATTGTGGTCCAGGTGCACAAACATGCGACTTTCGATGCGACGGTTGTGGGGTCGATTCCTACTCGGGGTAATGAATAATTTAATATTTTCCCCGCTCTAGTATCGAGGCAAAGTGCAGCGTAGGGTTCCGCCACTCGACACGCAATGCCTCAAATAATCAGCGGAAACTAGGAAACGGAAGTGTCTTAATTACCAGGTTCTCTCTGCCTATCCTGCTACATTAGAGTTACAGCGTGAAGCTAAAAAAACACTACTTAAAGGTAAATTTAAATATATGACCTTCATCTCCGTCCCCATCTATTTCGTCTATATTATTTTTATATATTCTAAAATTATCGAATATGTTGAAACTATAAATAATATATAGCTATTAATCAATATTTATACAATTTAATATTAAAATTTGATTTAAATTTCGATTTCCAAAAAAAAACTATAATGATATATGTAGCATTTGTAACATGCTGTAGTAAAGCTGTTTAAATTGTTGTTGTTATTTTTAACTGTTAAAAATAAACTTTTCTATGAGAATCGAACTCACAACGACGGTAGTTACGATCTAACGTCACGTCAAGCGTCACGAAGGCGGTTAACATCTAACATCAAACTAAATCTAGCCTTTCAATGACAGTGAAAGCAATAAACTTACAAGTACATTACCATAATTATTACTTTCAGGCCGTTACATTTAATATGGACATTCGGAGTACTCCGTCTATAAACGAGTATTATGCTAATTTCCTTTCCTAACCCGTTTTTGCTGAAGAAAAATATACTTTATTTACCTGAAATAGGGTTTGGAATAAGTGAGCTTCGTGAGCAGTAAACTGATCTTCAAGCCCAAGGGACTAGGACGGTCGTTCCGTGTTTTGTTACACATTTAATAAATAAATGAAATTATTGATATTATTTATGTATGTACATTTTTGGTCTTGCTGTTTTGGGATACGTTTCGGGTTCGAAATCTAGAGTAAAATGCATGAGTACTGTTCTGTTCTGTTCTGTTCTTTTATTATGGCTTTCCGATCGTGCTTGAGCAGAGCAGAGCACTTATCACTTCATCACGTTGTATAGGAAACCACATCTCCGTTCTACATAAATCAGCTTCAAGCTGTATCCCGCACACAGCATGGTAGGTAGAGGGAACCTTGTGTTAAGACACTCTGTTCCCCACTTTCTGCCGGATTCTGGAGGCATTGCATGTTGAGTGGCCGAACTCAACGCCGCGCTTTGCCTCTACACCAGAACGAAGAAATGGAAATATACATTTAAGTAAATATACCCATAACCAGTCGGTTCTACAGTCACGCTTTGTGCCCCTGCGCTTTATGCCCCCCTTTATGGAAATGATGTTAAAATGTAAAATGGAGATCGAAGTGTTTTAACACAAGTTCCCAGGTTCCCTCTGCCTCCCCTATTCCATGTCGCACAAGGAAAAATTAAAAAAAACATGTAAATAAATCTAAAATGTATAGCTATCTAAAACGACGGTTGTAAAAAAAAATAATAAAAATATGTATCTTTACCGTCTCTAGTGTTTTGTTCGTTACATCCTCCTCCCCCCAAGTAGTCTGGTCTACACCATATAAAATTCATAACTTCTTTGCATTCTTTGAAACAAAACGCTACTAAAATTAAAAACTAAATCGGACTTCTCCATAGGGCTGGTTACGAGCTATGACGGATACCAAGAGACGGGCAACATTTACATAATATTCGTATTTGAATTCCCTCACACGCCGCGACTTACTTAATAATACATGCAAATTGTTGCCGATATATTTAATGAAAAACCTAGCTTTTTGTTGACAGGGCTGGGCGGGGATGTTTGTTAAAACTTATAAGAAGCTGGAATGAATACTGTACAAGTTTTTTTTTCTATTTTTTCTTTGTATTTTGTACAAAGGGATAAGGTAGTGATATTTTTTTAGTCTCACGCTGTAGGGCAACTGAATGGAACTTAATGTTAAGGTACTCCGTTCCCCGTGCACCATAATTTTTTTAAGACATTGCGTATTGGAACTCAACGCCGCCCTTTATCTTATTACCAGAGCGAGAAAAAAAACCATTACCTCGATTGGATATTAAAACCACAATCGTTGCGTTTTTACAGGCCAAAGCTGTGCCAATTTTTTATGTTCTGTAAGTTACCAACTACAAATAAAGTCTACAATTAATTATTATCAATTATGAAGAACTTATAATAATTTACTACAAGTCTTAGAAGTTAACATCGGCTAAAGATAACTCTTTTTATTGATGTCAGTTTGTATTTATTTGTTTATAAAAACAAATAAATTAGCTTCACGCTGTATCCTGCACACAGCAGGGTAGGCAGAGAGAACTTAGTGTTAAGATACTCCGTTCCACACTTTCCGCCGAATTTGGGAGACATTTTGCGTTGAGAGGCGGACTTCAACGCCGCTCTTTGAGTCGACACCAGAGCACACAGACACAGAAGAAATAGGATTATACATTTAAATAAATATTTCATTTCCTCACACTTTTGTGCCCTTGAGCCACGACGGCCTCAATTCTTTGTTTATTATTAAGTAACGGCCCGTCTGCGGCTTCGCCCGCTTAAACTACACGATTATTGATTTAATGTTTAACTATATATATACTGTTTTATTATATATAGCAGCAGGGGCAATGCTTCAGATATAAATTCAATAATACTTCTCCAAACAAGAGTCGTGAGATATATTTATAACCTAAGAGCTCGAGATTATCTGCGAGATGATTTTAAAGATGCAGGTATTGTTACAGTTGCTTCACAATTATGTGTGTGTATATTATAATATTCTGTTTGTCCGGCAAAATGTACAGTGTCATAGTAAAAATAGTGATATACATACGATAGGAACGAGAAATAAAGATAAACGTATAAAATAAAGAGAATATAGAATATTTTGAATTTTGAAAATAAAGATTAAATATTTTTTCTTATAGTATCGTATTATGCTGCTGGTAGGACGTCATCGGCGGCAAGGTTGCTCCTTCCAGGAGTCGAGCTTAGACTTGTGGCCGTAAACAGAGCGAGGAATTATTTTAATTTTACATTACATTCTTAGATTGTTTCATATATCTATCCTATCTAGAGATTGGATAGATATATGAAACAATCTAAGATTGACGTTGGAGATAGGTTATTAATATTGGGCGATAATAGCCGAAGATTATCTGCATTAAATTTTAATTACTTACACCGTAATCTTGTATAACCTATAGCAGTTCTGAAAAATGCAGCTTTGATACAAAACAAAAAGGAAGTAAATCGGACCAGTAGATCTTAGCGTTTAAAGAAAGGAACAAACAAACTCTTCCGCTTTATTATATAATATTATGGTATCGAATACTGAAATAGCTCATTATAATCGTAAAATTAATCGTTTCGGTCTTAATTTTTCTTAAATATATTTATAAGACCGACTTTCTAGAATTTTAGCAGAATTTTAGTAGAATTAAAATTTTAGCATACTTTCAGTACCGCAGGCACACATACATTAGTATCGGAACCGAAAATAAAATTTGCATGTTTTAACGATACATTTATTTATTTGATCTAAATGATAAAATAGAGAGATCCACCACGTTTACCTCGCACTCATCGATACAATCAAAAACATATGATGGTAGCTCACTATATTATTAAATTATTAATTTATTAGTCTGCAAGTTTTAAAGCTTCATCAGCAATCTTTTCACCAACAGCACTTCCACCCATACCAGCAAATATGCCACCTGCAATAGCGCCTGCAACCGCACCTATTGGAGCACCGACTACCGTGCCCACAGGTCCAAACGCCGTGCCGACGAAAGCTCCTGCTTTCGCCCCACCCCATGCTCCGGCAGCTCCTCCTGCTGCTCCACCGCCCCAACCTCCACCAACCGATGAAACAGTCTTGATAGTTTTAACTGGAACTTTCTTTGTACGTTTCACATCCCTTAAAATAATCTCAAGATGTTCTATCGTTGTTCTGATTTCACTTATTTTTTTTACTTTATTTTCAGTTTTGAGGCATTTTCTCAATTCTTCAATAGCATCCTCTAACTCTTCAATTATTTCATGTGCGTGGTCTCTTATGTAAAGATCATCTTTAAAAGCGGACCCAATACGCCAAGCATCTATCGCTACGGCGGCTACTGTTAAAGTAATGCTTGCATATTTAATAGTCTTATTGATTACTTGAGCAGATTTAACTACTCCTGAAGGAACTTCAATGTGAGGATTTGTAGATCGCGGACGTCCTCGAGGGTCAATGTTGATATGAGGATTAGCTCCCGAATTATGTCCAGTGTCAAAACGTATTGTTGGAGCGCCTGCAAAAGTTTCATTATAATGTAAAAATGCTTAGTGTCACTATAATTGTCATTGGTTGTATTAATGGATGTTTTCATTATTCTAATTATAAGTGCGAATATAACACCACCTACCAGTAGGTTGTCCATTTCTCACTCTCCCCAAATTCATGTCTCGAATACCGGCTACAGTTTCTCTGTTCAAATGTGCGTCAGGTATTCTAGTAAATCTGGTTTGCATGAATTCACCTGCACGACCTCCACCTAAAATCCTTCCGACTGTATCTGTATCTTCATTTTTTTTCGGGATGTTGGGCATTTTGATATTTTATAGCTCAATTTCAATTCTGTAACATAATTTGAAATATTGCTTGCATATTTTATGGAAATATTCTATGGAACATATTTTATGGAACATGTACTTGTCTTATATATTTTTTAGCGTCACGTTTTGGGAACCTAGGAACCTTGTGGTAAAACACTCTATTTCCTACTTACTGCTGAATTCTTGAGGTCACCCAGACATTTCTTCTTCTTCTCTTCTATTTTATATCCTCGAGTGGGAATCGAACCCACAACCTACCTCATTTACAGTCGCACACTTGATCCATTACGACACGACAGCTTTATTTTTATTAATAAAATCCATGAGGGCCGTTCGTCGTGCAGGTGCACACTGTAAATACTAAAGATTGTTTTGATTGTATTTTAATGGGAATGGAGTGTCTTAACACTAGTCTCCCTTTGCCTATCCTTGCAGGATATGCGTCATATAGCGTGAAGCTGAAGGAAAACATAATATTTTTTTAGACGTAAACTCATGATTATTAATTCCGAAGCCGAATACTAGACTAGACTACGCGTTGCGTCTGGAGTGGTGGAAATCAATGCGCTTTGCCCCGACATTAGAGCGAGTAAATTAAAATAATAAATATTATTTATTATTTTAATTTACTTTAATTATTTCATATTTTACAATTTTATTTATTTACAATCACACACGTATGCCCACACGCCATAACTGGCCTCAACGAATATTATTTTGATATGATAATAAATAAATATACAATTAGTGTTTTATTAGAATTTATTGTACATTTACATTTATTGTACATTTTTGGTCATACTATCAACTGTTATATAGAGAAAACATGATAAAAAATATAAAGGTTTACGTTACACATTTTAAATACAAAAATGTACATTTGATTTGTTTTTTGCATAAGTATAATGCTAAGATAAGTACAGAAACAACAGTTAATCTGTTGCGAATCTACCAGAAAATAATAACATTTATAGAAAACCCAAATTTATCAATTAGTTACATTAAGGTTATTGGAAAACAGAAATATTAATAATAAGATCACAATTTATACGCAAATTGTTCGGAAAGTATGTTTTTGTTAGCCCTGAACCACAAGATTTCGAAACCGTCGTACATAGCTGGTGAAGCGACGGCCTCGTGTAGTAAGGCTGGTACTCCTTTGAAGGCAGATGGAGTCAGTTTACGAACATCATTGATCACGTCTTCCTTAAGCCGGATGTAGTCGATTTCGTTGGGAAGTATTATAAACCATAGATTTCCATAGATGAATTCAGTGCTGGTTGCGAGATCTTCAGCCACATCTTTTGGCATATCTTTCAAGAATGTAGCATGGTGTTTTACACTTGATTCCGGATGTGGTGTAAATGACACTATTTCAATTGCATTTTTTGTTACATAACTTTGATCAGATGTATCTACAGCGTCAGAAATGAAGTCCCGTAAGTGGTCTTGTTTAGTGACAATGATTACATCACGCCCACAAAGTATATTTCTAACTATTCTCTTATAATTTAAATGGTTCTGCTCCTCATTGCAGGAGCTATTGGATTGAAATGAAATAAGTATTTGATATTCATCTATTGATATGTTTCTAATAATATAATCGTTCGTTTCTTTATTCACGTCGTGGCTGCACATTTTTTCTGGGTTATGCTGAAAATAAAAAGAAAAACATAACATACGACTGATAGATGCTTACATAAGCTATCCGTAAAACCACTTTAGACATACCACCACTTCAGACATACCACGTAGTATAAGCACTAAAAGTAAAATTCGTTTATTTCCGATCTAGGGCCACGAGTTCAGCGAAGCGCAAGGGGGCACTACCTATCTTTTTTTCAAAACAATCCGTCACTTTTAGGGTTCCGTACCTTTTAAGGAAAAAAAGAACCCCAAGAAGATCACTTTGTTGTCTGTCCGTCTGTCTGTCTGTCAAGAGCCTTTATCTCAGGAACACTTAGAGATATCGAGTTGAATTAGATCTACGGCCTCATGATTTCCTGAAAAAAAATACATTTACTTAAAAAAAGATGTGGTCCTTCATATCGCAAAAAACGCACACTATCAATGGAATTTAAATTCATAAGGTACTTCCAGTTGACCTAGAATTATAAAATTTGGCTGCTAGCATCTACAGGTAGTACTAGTTCAGCAAAATCTGAAAACTATACAATTGCGGTTAAATCATAAAAAAATATAGGCTTAAATAGCAAAAAATATATATTTCGATACTATAAAGCGAAAAACATAATAATAGGATATTTCCAGTGGATCTGAAAACTATACATTTGTGGTTAAATTCAAAAAAAATTATAGCTTTAAAAAGGGGACAAAATTTGGTATTAAGGCCGGTAGTTCAAGTAAAGTATCTTATGAAAGGGCTCTGGCTAAGGCTCCAAAAAAAAAGCTTAAGATCTCCAATTTTTTACGGAACCCTCGGTGGGGGAGCCCGACTCGCGCTTATCCGGTTTTTTTTATTTCCCTTAGCTTGGGTAGATTGATTTAACATATGAAGTAAAATTTGCATGCTTCTTACACTTTAGTTTTGTAACTGACTTGCATAAATTCTCGAGAAGCCCGTAGGTGATCATCAGATCATCATCAGAATACATAACTTCTTAAAATACCAGGAAGCTAAATTTGGTTGCATGGGGCGCTCCTTGCAAAACCTCCATCCTACGTGCTTCCCGAGAATTTATGCATGTAGACTGCCAGCTTTCTCACTAGGCGCAGCATCAAGGGCGCTGTCGACGGTTTTTGCTCGGAATACATGTCCCCCAAGGCTGTGTGCTGTCCCCTACGCTATTTCTTCTGCATATCAATGACATGTTTGAGGATTCTAGCATTCATTGCTATGCAGATGATAGCATAGTGGACGTTGTTTACGCCGGCCAACCAAGGCTTTCTCGGGAAAACGTTGATCAGTGCCGAAATAAACTTGTGTCTTTTGTTGAGGCATCCCTCGAGAATGTCTCCTTATGGGGTGAAAGGAACTTGGTTCAATTAAACCCCCTTAAGACACAAGTTAATTAGCGCGTTAACCACTAAAAACTAAGTACGTCAATCCCAGCACGAAATATTTTTTTTAAAAAAATGCGGCGATGAAGATAAATTTGATAATTTTTTTATTGTGTTGAATGAGCATTTTATTTTTTTTAATATTAATATCAGTTTCATACCTCAACGCAATCTAAAGAAAAATGTCTTGAAGGACGAGCCGACAGTCCAATTGTAAACATTTTACAAGAGTCAGACTTTGTACATCTTGGATTCACAACTTGGAATTGCTACTAAGCGTACTTCCTATATTTATTTTTTTATCAAAAACATATATTTCAAATCAATAGAACATTTACCTATCTTGATTGCGCAAAAGGAAATGTTTTTATAACAAAAAGGTGTACTTACACGTCTGAAGAAAATGAGGTGGCTGAGTAATAAATTAAAATTTTAAAATAACAATTTAACAACCGAAGCAGGGACTCGTAGTAAATATTTCATTCGACGAGCTTCCCGCAAGAGTCTGGTTGAAATAGTCGCGTTGCGCTTGCGTCGATGCGCCGTAATCATTTGCTGATAATGATGGCGGCCTAACTCAGAATTTTGAAAATATATATATATATATATATATATATATATATATATATATATATATATATATATATATATATATATATATATATATATATATTGAGTTTACGTTTTGTCGGAATCATGATATTGGTCATTTTATTATTGAGCGCATTTTCCCGAAATTCTTATTAATATTCATAATTTTTATATTAATGCAAATAATTTACAAAAATGCAATCAAAATTAAAATTAAATTATCACATTCAAAAGATATTATAGGATAAGTTGAAAACCTTGAATTAGTTAAATACACTTTAAATAAAACTCTTTTAACCGGATTAATCGCGTATATTTTGTATACACACACGGGTAGGCTACCCGTGACCACGGACTACTGCAAAGTGTTCGAAACATCGGGTTTCCAAAAATGTATAATACCAAATATACTCGATTAATCCGGGTAAAAGAGTATTATTTAAAATGTGTAATAATCGTGAAAATCAAAGAACTTATTATAGTTAAATACATTTACAAAATATATGAATTTTGAGTTGTGTCAGTTTCATTTTCAGGAAGCGAATATGTACGAGTATTCCGGTAAGCGCTTCACTTCATTCTATATTTAACTATGATGTCTACAAACATTCAAGAGCATCGGCAGTGAACAAAGGAACCGAATACAAAAATTACATCTAAATATGAAATAATACCTAAAAAAATGTTAAAAATTATGCATTAATGAAACTGAGCTCAGGGGCATAAGGGTGTGACTGTAACGCGACAGTTGTGTGTTTGATCCCCACTCGAGGAAATAAAATATTTATTTAAATTTATATTTCCATTTCTTCGCTCTGGCGGCGGCAAAGAGCGGTGTTGAGTTCCGCCACTCAACACGCAAAGCCTCCAAAATTCGGCGGAAAGTGGGGAACGGAGTGTCTTAACACTGGGTTCTCGCTGCCTACTCTGCTACTGCGGGATACAGCGTGAAGTTGATTTTCCGTTTTAAAAATAATAATATAACCAATATGATTAGTAAAATGAAACAACTTAAATTTCCCACTTCTAAATAAAGTTACTATATAATATAGTTTATAAGGTACTGAGCTACTCGTAGAGATACAGTGTGAAGCTGATTTAATTTTTTTAATTCGAATTCGCAAGATGTAAGTTTTCAAACAAAAAAGTGGGGAACGGTGTCTTAACGTTAGGTACCCTCTGCCTACCCTGCTGTGCGCGGTATAAAGCGTGAAGCTTAATAGCTTAGTTTAATTGCGTGCTCAGTAGCAGAATCAACAGCGCGCTTTGCCTCGTTACCAGCTTCAGCTTCACGCTGTATCCCGCACACAGCAGGGTAGGCAGAGGGAACCCAGTGTAACACACTCCGTTCCCCACTTTCTGCCGAATTTTGGAGGCATTGCGCGTTAAGTGGCAGAACTCAACGCCGCTCTCGACACCAGAGCGAAGAAATGGAAATATAAATTTAAGTAAATATTTCATCTCCTCGAGTGCGGGTCGAACCCACAACCAGTCGATTTTACAGTCACACTTTGTGCCACTGCGCCACGACTGGCCTCGTTACCAGGTCGAGGAAATTAAAATATTAAATACTTCATTCTTTCGAGTGGAAATCGAACCCGAAGCAGTTGTCTGCGTTCACATTCGCACACTTGCACCCTTACGCTACGACCCCTAATAATAATCATAACAAATATTATCTTGCACAGCAATTAAAACAGGTCTTTGTTTGAGTATCCCTGTAGTACGTACGTACGTACGCTGTTACAAACGCCATATTTGATTCGCTTTACTTAATTGATCAAAAGCGGTAATTGTGTTTGCACATTTCACATTTCGCTGATGTTGACTTATTACTGTATTTGTATAGAACTATTGTTGGTATCGCTAGGGGTTGAGGAGTAGAAGGGTTGATAATACTTAGTTACAGTACCCTTTGCTTATAGTTTCATATTTCATTTTGATTATATCAAAATAATTAGGTGTTCAGTTTCTCTCAAGATTATATCTTCTTTGTTTTAGCTTCATGCTTTGTCACGCATAAGTATAAGCAGTAGTAACATAGCGAAAAAAAAACTCCGTTTTCCACTTTGTGTAGTAACACAGTGTATGACTGTAGACGCCACGGTTCTGATTCGATTCCCATTTATGGAAATGGATTATTTTTATTTTCCCACTGTGATAACAAGACAAATTGCCACACAACCAGATTTTTAGTCCAGTTCTTAAGGCTAACTGTGGCGCAGAGGCACAAGCGTGTGACTATAACCGCAACAGGCTGTAGTTTCCATCCCTACTCGAGGAAATTAAATATTATAAGTTTTTCGCTTTGGTATTGTAATGATTTTATATTAATTAGTTTTAATATTCGCAATAATTTATAATAAAAATGTGAATCAACCTCTTTGTTGAATAAAAAGATATTTTTAAATAGAATATGGAACTGTCACCAGGGAACATTAATAAAAATGACGCTTTATGTAGTCGGTAAATTATAATAACTAAATAATAATTAGATATACTTTTAGACTTGGAGCGGAAGAATAAAGAGAATCTCTGGAATGATATATTGTATTAGAATTTAAGATAGACATTGTACAAGCTTAACGGTATTTAACTCTGGAAGAAATATAAGTTCTGTAAAAGCCTTGAGGTGTTTGATTTCTTTACATCTCAGAAGTGGGATGCGCCCTATAGTGAGGTACGTAAAAAAAAAAAAAAAAACATGCAAACCAAACTTTACACTGCTAGCTTTAGTATGTATAGCTTTTGATTGTAAATTTAGTCACTTTAGAATTTTCATTGTATATCTTATTAGAATAGTATGAAGATTGATAAGTGGTTAGCGTACCATAGATGATACCATGGGTGATACGGTGAGCGGGCCGTACATGAAGTGGTTAGAGTAGATGATACCATGGATGATGCGGTGAGCGGGCCGTCACATGAAGTGGTTAGAGTAGTGATACCATGGATGATGCGGTGAGCGGGCC
>JAATLQ010014636.1:0-28066 GCA_013421005.1 Heliconius erato x Heliconius himera | reverse complement strand
TTTAGTATCGTAATTTCAAATCTGTGCTACTAATCAACATTTTGATCTACATTAAATGGCCAAGATAACTAATATACTTATTTATACACTGAGAGTAAGGGATAACATGAGTCGATATAGCTTTTCTCTAAAACTATTTGTAATTTCGAAATATTGTAAAAAGCAAAATTTATCTTTGTTTAACGTAGAAAATTAATAACTTATTTAAAAGGGTAAAGATTAATATCATTATTGACACACATCCCTCTCAATAATTAAATATATTTAAATTACTATCTAATTTCCGTCTCATATACGCTTTGATTATTAAGATTTAAACGATTTTTATTTGCATTTCTTGTTCCACAACCTATATTTGAACGACTTTGTCGTGGTATAATTAAATTAAAAACATTTCCTATGTTTAAAAGGTAAAGAAAATAATAAAAGAACAGAAGAAGAGTAAACAAAATAAACAACAGGATTCTTAAACGCAAGAAATGATAAACAAAAGCCTACCTACTATTCTATTAATCAAAATAGACGAAACTAAATATATTAAACTCCAATTATCCAATACGTACAATCGCATCTACATCTACTTTGCTACAGACTACTACAGAGGTAGGCGGGCGCGGCGGACGCGCTTCTATAAGCAAAACGTCGCGGGGCGCGGGGGGACGCATGGCGTGTGGCGAGCCGTTTCAAAGCAAGGATTTTTTGATATTGTAACAACTTCTAAAGTACTTATTAAAATGAAAAACAGTAAAAGACAGTTTTGATCTACATTAATAGGCCAACGTAACTAATATACTTATTCATATGCTGAGAGTAAGGTAATAAATAAAACTTGCGCCAAAACTGCGGTTTATAGCCGGCGTGATGTGTCAACAATTAAATGCGTTTTTCTCTAAAACTATTCGTAATTTCAAATTAGAAAATTAATAAAGTATTTAAAAGGATAAGGATTGATACCATTATGGACAAACATCCCTCAAAATAAAAAATATATTCAAATTACTATTTTTAGACAGAAATATGCTCACTGTATGTTATCCTTAGAAGATACGAATATGCTGTCGCTGACTTTTTTGTAGATCTTATTAAGAGGAATAATACTGTAGTACATTGTTTTCATGTACGACTTACCATTAAAGCAGCGCATGCGTGAAAGTGTCTGAACGGGTAGGACTTTATACACATTTATCATATTTATGTCAAATTACAATAAAATATACATATAATAAACCATATATAATCCTTCCCTGAGAAATATTCTACATAATGGTGAAAACCGCATCAAAATCCGTTTGGTGGTTTAGAAGAAGATAACGTAGAAAGGCCAGACAGAGAAAAAAATCGTTCTTATTTTATAATATATAGAGATGTAATATAAGATACCGAGGTACACATATGTGTAACAGAAAAATATCATACAAATACTAGTACAAAAAACAAAAAAATCTTGTAACTTACCATCTCACACGTTGATCCAGTTATTCGACAATAGAAAGTCACCAGATTTACGCTAAAAACTTCGTTATTTAATTTTTAATAGATTTCTAAACAAAAAGAATGCGGCAAGTTGAGAAAATTTTCGAAGTGACAAATTCAAACGATAACTTTGAAAGGTCGATATTTGTAAAAACGCCATCTTTGGTTTTTTTTTGAAACTCTATACCTTTAGGAATACGTTTTAATACTGGGGGACGCTATTAGAAGTCGGTATTTAACTGTTTTTCGCAATAAATAAAGGTGCACATATGTGTACTTGTAATCTGAAGAGGCTAAAGGCTATATACGTGTAAAAACACTCAGGGAGATTTAGGTTTTAGTCATTACACTCTTTAAATTTTGTCACAGCGCTTTGCACTTTTGTGTATCCTCCTGAATTACGTGTAGCCTTTAAACGCGCAAGAGCAGTGATTGTTCTCACGCGAAAATTTTACCACACGTTTACCTCCTGGGTGTATCGACACTCATTATAGTCATAGTGCCCTATTGATTAAAAGAGTAAGTGTTGATCTTACTTATGATTTTTATCGAATTTTGCATGGGAAATGGAGATTTAGTATGCATAAAGGAGAATGTTTTTTGGATTATGAGTCTATGATAATAGTAATAACTAGTATATACGAAAATTTAAAATTAAAGCTGTACTAGCATCTGCTGATCAGCCGACTAACAAAGATAACTTATTAGAAAAAGATATTCATCAGGATGATTTCCAAAGTGTTGACGATTAAGAAGAAAAGAAAGTAGAAATATTTGAAAATAACTGAGAAACTAAAAGTTCCCTCAGAATTTAAAGTTTTTTTTTTCACTCTTTTGTGGAAAAAATATTAAATATTTTTTAAATATATAATTTATTAAAGTCAGCGAGGTTAAGGGCAACATATTATACTTAAGAGAAATAAAAACTTTGGTTTGTATTATTATTTCATTATGTATTGTACTATAGTGAATAATAATGAAGTAGACATGCTTAGAAAGCATGCCAAGGTAAAAAATAAAAAGGATAAATCTACAGGATTATGTTGTTTTGGTGGTAGTAAAATTACCACAGTTAGTCCCATCATCCTCTTAAATTCTGGAGAGGGAAATGGAAAATGGCTTTAAATATAATACCAACCAACCAAAGTCCAAAAATATTACAATTATTTACAAATAACGTTGTTTGGCGCAACGTATATTAGACGTAACAATTTCATGCCTTTCAAGGTAGTATATCATATTTCTTTTAGATCATTCTAATTATATTAAATAGAAATTTCGCTCACTTATACACACATATCATCGTCTCCCATTCTTTCTTCTCTTACGCCCAATATTAATAACATATCTCCTACGCCAATCTTGGATTGTTCTATATATTAATCCAATCTCTAGATTGGATAGATATATGGAACAATCGAAGATAGACGTAGGAGATAGATTATTAATATTGGGCGTTACACACCTACTTTTTAAGATATTGTGTGGCAGAACTTATCCAGTAAAACCAAACCTACCCCACGTAATGTTTTACCCTAATGAACAAATCGAATATCTGTAATGCAATGTGGCACGCTTACAAAAAATTAATTATCACGTCGCCTTAACGAAGTGAGTTATGAAACTCGTATACGAAAGCTTGTCACGCTGTGACATTACAACATTCGATATCCGTAATCATCTTAATATTGGCAGGCGTTTTGGTTTGGGTGTGTTTTATAGGAAGTTTATTGATTTTATTGATTGTAGTTACTTCCTATATGTTATAATTGGATATAAAATTGCTCGAATACTATTGGGAACCTAGTGGTACGCCACTCTGTTACCATTATGGCATTTACGTTCCCTACTTTACATAGTACTCCAGTACTCCAGTATATTACTGGAGTTACTGAATATTTATATTAGTAGATAATTTTAAAATGTATAAACAAAAATGTACAAATTTAATGTATTTACGAAACTTTTTGAAGTTTATTTTAAATAATGATTCAATTTTTTTTGTATTTCACACTAAAACCTTGGATTGGAAGTTTTTTGGAAGGAAACTCGGAAGTACTGAACAATAATACAGTCGTTGTATCACCTGAAATTTTAGTAAATCTGACTGCGTCGTGTTGTAGAGTGTACTTCGCTTTTGCACTACATACTCACTATACTCACTAAAGCCACTTTGAAACTTTCATCTTTAAAGGTACTTTTTCTTTTGCCTTTGAATCGCATATGAGTTACAAATACCTATTTGAATTTAAAATTATTTTCAACTTTTGCTTTATTGTTTGCGAGAAGTGAAACCTATTCGCGACATTGTTGAGTAAAAAGCGATGCCTTGAGTTGCAGAGCTCAACGCCTCAACGCTTCAAGAGAAAGAGAAGAGAATTTAAAATAATGCCTTCTTCTCAGTGGAAAGTTTAAAAAAGAAATGTATAGTTTAAAATTACTAAGCAATATAAGATCTCAATAAAGTAGAGAAATGGATTAAGAACCAAATCAAGCTAGACCGTCGCAATGTCTTAAAACCAGAAAGTTGCTCTGCGCAGACCTCGAACGCCGGTAAATACTATCAAGGACTAAGGAATTTGTATGGTGATTCCTTTGGCAGTTATTAAATAAATAAAGTGAATAAAAACTATTTTATTCATTTTATTTACCCAATAAACTTACAACATTTAATAATAAGTGAACTGGTTTTAACTCCCTGCTAGGTAGGTATCTTAAGCAATAGACAACATCATTTCTTTACAATTTAACGAAAGTTAACTACTATTTTATGCATTTTATTTAACTAATAGCTGAAAATGTCGAAAATTTTGAAGTCTATTGTTACATATTTGAAATATAACTGTCACTGCTCACTTCACGCTCAGCTTCACGCTATTCGCCGCATACAGCAAGATAAAAAAAGGCAAGGGAACCTGTTGTTGAGTGGCGAAACTCAACGCCGCACTTTGCTTCTACACCAGAGCGAAGAAATGTAAATATAAATTTAAGTAAATATTTTATACACTTATTAAATACACTCACATTTTGTTCCCATGCACCAGGACTTGTGTGTGTAGTAAAAAAAAACAGCTTCAGCTATTATACACAAATATTAATATTATCAACCTAAAATAAATATTCAAAAATTAACAAAATTAAAAGTAACAAGAGGCCGAGGAGTCGTGGTGCAGGAGCATAAAGTGTGAATGTATTGCGTGACTGTTGTGAGTTCGATCTCCACTCGAGGAAATATTTATGTAAATTTATATGTCTATTTTTTCACTCTGCTGTTTTCAGTTCCACTACACAATACACAAGTCTCAAAAATTTAGAGGAAAGTGGGGAACAGGGTATCTGAACATTATGTTTCCTTTCAATGAAAAGTAACAAGAATTGTAATACCCGTATAAAACAAAACAAAATACTTAATCTAAACAAGAAATAAAAAATCTAACTAATCTACTCGAATAAGCAAAGAGAACCAAATAAAAATTTAAGTTAATAACAAACAGCAAATAAATCACATAAAGAGTAAAATATGTATACTATATATAGTGGGTAGTAAATAGTATAGTAATTAAGATAAAAATCGTATTTCTACATTAACTTAAAAATATATATATGGCTGCTTATATCACAAAAATAAACGCTTATTTCGACACTATAAAGTGAATCAAAACTAATTGGGTACTTCCGGTTGATCTACAGTTATGAAATTTGGCAGCTAGCATCTACAGGCTGTACTAGTTCTGTAAGAATATATATTTATAAATAAATCAGATTCACGGTATATCCCGCACAAAGCAGGGTAAGCAGAGGGAACCTAGTGTTAAGACACTCCGTTCCCCAATATATATATATTTATGATTTTTAAAATCGTTCATATGCTTGGTATTGAACAAATTCTTGTGTTTTGGGCTATTGATAGGTGCAATGAAACCTTCTTTGTTTGTAACAGACAAAGATCTGGCAGCACTCAATAGTCGTCTTAGCTAATAATTGAAAATAGTGTGGTAAAATCAAAACAACTCCTTACGCGGTACGTAAAAGGAAGTCATAGAAAAACTCACTATTGAAATTAGATCAGCTTCACGCTGTATTCCGCACACAACATTGCAGGCAGAGGTACCTAGTGTTTACACACTCCGTTCCCCATTTTTCGACGAATACTAGAGGCATTGTGTATTGATCGGCGGAACTCAACGCCGAAAGGAAAATATAAACTTAAATAAATATTTTATTTCCTCGATTGGGGTTCGACCCCTGCGCCACGACTGGCCTGAGCTCTCTAAAGAAGCTTCCCAATTAGTCAACAGTGTACAACGTGGCCATTATCCGATTTCAGTGATAGTTTGGTGGGATGTATGAAACTGAGGAGTGACTGGGCCATATTTTGTGCATGTGTTTCTAGGAACTATAGACTTGGATATTATATATTAATTTCAGCTTAACATATCCACATATACCTAAGATAAATAACAGACGGACAAACAGTTATAAAAACAGACAGAATAATTATTTAAAACGATTTACAGTTTTTGAGGGAAAAACAAACAACATACAGACAGACAAGAATTCCAAAAATCATATTTTTATCTTCGGTTACTTGTACGTGGTCCCTTAGAAGTATTTTTTTTATTTTATATTGAATGTACATATTTTAACTTTTTTTTATAGTTTTATTACATAACTTCTAATTATAACCTACCGGAATCTTTGTTTCTTCTTTTGATGACGTCAATTTGTAGTCTAGTTATGAGAACAAAGCAGAATAAACGATGAAATTTCTTTTTTTGTGCAGTTTTGCACTATTTAAAATGCCCTGTTTATTAAAACAAATATCAGGTATAGTACGATGAGTTGCGCAAAATATGATAAAAAATTATCGGTTGAAAAGTAAGTGATGAAAGAATGGCAAGAAAATCATAATTTATGAAGGAAATTGGATAGCGTTTGGCGCTCCGTTCTCTCTGGCTACCCTGCTAGGAACACAGAATAATATAGTAGATGTTTTATCTAGATTAAAATTGTTTTTTACAGTGCATCATTATAATAAATACTTTAGGAGATATCATAGATTCAAAACGACTTAGTTTACGAGTCGCGTTGTGTGCGGGGGTGTACTATTTATTGTTAATTAGATTTTGTAAATTCCTTGGTTAGGTAATAGTTAAGTATTTTCTTTTGTTTTATGCTTCTGGTTTTGGTTAATATTTATGTATGCATGTCGGAGAACGGAGTGTCTTAACACTAGGTTCCCTGAGTCTAACCTGCTGTGCGCGGGATACAGCGTGAAACTGATTTAAGTTATTGTTTTGTGTAGTTACCAGTCATAGTGCAGGAGCACGAGCGTGCGTCTGTAAAAGCGACAGGTTGTGGGTTCGATTGCCACTTGAGGAACTTAAATATTAATTATTTTCATTACCTCGCTTTAGTAACAAAGCAAAGCGCAGGGTTGTGTTCCGCCACTCAAACATACGATGCTTCCAGATTCCACTTATTTCTTTCTTCTGGAAAGTGGGTGACGAAAGTATCTTAATGTAAAGTGTCTTAAGTTATGTTTTTTTTTTCCAAAAAAAAAAATCTATAATGTAACCCAAGATACTAAAACTTTCAAACTAATAGTCTTTATAAGTACAATACAGACATAAAAATACGAATACTGTCCAGATTTCACGGCGAAGCCGCGATCGAGACGGTAGTAAATATTTATAAGTTCTATTGCAGCCACCGCGGCTATTCACAAACATACGAGCAGACTCAGCTGTGTTCGCGTATTGCCAGCTACTTACCCGTTACAGGCTACTGTTGGCAGACGATGCTCAAGATTGTATAGTACATAGTATTTTCTTTTTTTCATTTTCAAGCAGTATCCTGCACATAGCAGAGTAGGCAGAGGGAAACTAGTGTTAAGACGCTCCAGCCCTCACATTTCACCAAATATTACCTCGGGTTGGAATAGAACACCGTCCACCCACAACCTTCGCGCTGAAAGTCATACCTAAGCTATGTCACTGCGCCACGACGGCTTCATAAGAACAATATTAATTGTTTTTTTTTATATTATGGCATTCATTACAGTAATTCTTATCAGAAGTATCAATAAATAACCCAGATCAATATTAGGCTTTGATTAAATATTTTCAATATTTATTATTAATTGCTGTATCGTGAAGTTGGCTGTTGACATTAATATTGTGATGGTTATATATTACCCACCTTTTTTGCTTTTCCAGTGACGAGTCACTCTGTTTCTCATTTTCAGCTTATTTTATAGATATCAAAATTGTTTTAAAGCCAGTAGGGACACAAGCGTGTGACTGTAAGTGCGAAAAGTTGTGGCCAGTCGATTCGAACTCGAGAAATTTTTTTTTTTTTAATATTTTCATTTGCTTAATACGCAGGTGCTCAATACGCAACGCCTTCTGAATTCGGAGAAAACTACATTTTTTCTTATCGACGTAACGTGTCAATCTGTCAAAACGACAACAAAAAAAACCTTACGTTTACTGAATATTCAATATATTTCTGAAAAGATAATTAAATGAAAAACGTGTTTGTAGTTATTATTCGTATCCTTTTATGGTGAAAGGATTTGTAAAATTCAATTTATAAATGTGAGAAACGAGATATTCGACTCAGTATGGAAATCGCATTTACTAACGGCTAAAACTGATGCAGCTACAAGAGCTTTATTTAGCTTTAGTCCAAAATATAAGTTTTACCAATATATGTTGTATATATATACTAGCGTCTCAGTGGCGGCTTCACCCGCGAAATCACGTAAGTATTCGTGTTTTTACTAACCGACTGTTGTAAGAAAAGACAGTTAGGTTATGGATTTTTTTTTTGTTTGTTATTTCAGAAATTTTGACCGATTTAGATGATTCCTTTTTTATTTTTATGAGAAAATCACATAAATCTTAATTTTGCATAAAGTATGGGCGCGACAAATGAACGAATAACACGCCAACCGATTTCGGTTATTTTTTTTATTTAGTGCAAGGATAGTTTAGTGAAAATTTGTTTAGGTTCTCATTATGAGATCCGGTTGAATTAAACAAGTTGGTATTTTTTAATAAATAAAATGATTATACAGGGTGGAAGTGTCAGCACCACATTAAATGAAACCACAGTTTTAACTACTCTATAAAAGCCTAATATAATTAAAAAAAAATAAATTCCCAAAAATTAAAAAGTTTTTTTTCAAACAAAATAAATAATAAAATTGTCATTTTAAAACAAAACGCCCTTTGTAAGGATGGCGCACGCACTCATAAACCTATCAAAGGAACACCGCCGCACACGCCTCATTTCGAAATCGAGTCGTATGTATTGTCGATAAAGTTCAAAGTTGTTTACTCTTTAGTAGTATTTTTGTAGTAGTAAGTGTTGATGTCATTGGGATCTATACGTAATCGCGTCACATGAAATACAGGTATGGATAAAAATCGTGAAATGAAAAAAAAATCCTACGTCCAAACTGTTGAGGCATCTTGATTAATTTCTTTAGGTATAGGTTTGAAATATTTTACCCTATATGCTGTTTCCGTAAATGGAGCGCTGCCTCTTCCACCCTGTATAATAGTTACGAGGAAAAACATTGTTAAAATGGGCGAACCATGACTTACTTTTCGTCAGAAGTGAGACTTTCCTACTTCAAAAAAGAGGATGTTCTCCTTTTCAGCCGACTTCAAAAAAGGGAGAGATTCCTAATTCGCCCAAATATTTTTTATATATGCTCTTGTCAATATGTCAAAATATTAGTTTGCACAAAAATAATACCTAATTAGGATTGAAGTTTTAAGTTTTAGGGTTGAAGTTTCAAAAGCATCTTTTTAAGGTACAAATCACTTAAAATCGTAAAATAAAATTTTTTTTGACAAAAAAAACCGAATTCAAAAAATAAACTGAAAGAAAAATAAATTTACTTATCATAAAGTAAAACGTACTTTGATGATTTTAAACAAAAATAACAATAAAAAAATATAAATTTGAAGTCGCGTGAGGCGCGTCGTTTGCCAAGTAAAACAAACGCTCATATTATAGTAAGGTTGTTGTAGCATTAGTTTGACTGTCAACGGCGTATGCCCATTGTCATCGGCCATTTCGTGACCAAGCTGCCCTCGGACACAGTGCGGCTCGTGAGCTAAGTCGTTTTAAATCTATGATATCTCCTAAACTATTTAAATTTTTATCAATCAGCATCAAATATTAGCGTTCAGATAGCTCGTAAAATGATGAAATTCCAGTTTTTTTTAAATAGGAGGAAAAGTTAGCTCATGTTTATCCAAAGACCCTCAAGTATCTACATAAATATGAAATTTTATCATAATCACTTCAGCGGTTTGGGCGTGATGGCGTCACACACAGAGACAGACAGAGTTAAGTTGCTCATTTATAATATTAGTATAAATACTTCAGGTTTTTACTTTTTTATTTTCCATATTTACCTAAGCTTTACTGCACACTTTTGAATTTTTAAAATCGGTTTATTAGTTTTTATGTTTCTCCACTACAAACAAATACATACAAATCTTTATACTTTATATAACGGTATAGAAGTATAGATAACTATTAGTACGTACATGTTACATGTTACATGTAGCTCGCAGTGGCTGCGTGGATTTAATTAACTAACAGAATTGCGGTGCTAACTTTCATCCCTCATCCCGGGGGAGCCCCTCGTTGCCAAGGAATATAATGGATTCTAAATATTGACTTGTGTATTAAAAAAATATTATTTATACTAAATTTACAGAAAAGAGGCCAGTGTGGCGCATAGGCACAAGTGTGTGACTGAACACGCGGCATGTTGGAGATTCGATTCCCAGTCGAGGAAATAGAATCTTTAATATTTTCATTTCTTCGCTCTGGTGTTTAGGCAATGCGCGGCGTTGAGTTCCGCCACTCAACACGCAATGCCTTCAGAATTTGGCGGAAAGTGGGAGTGATGTCTTAAGGCTCCCTCCGCCTACTCCGCTGGGATACAGTGAAGTACAGAGAAATTTAGAGAAAAAAAAATATTTGTATTTGTTCCAAATAACACCCATAAAATGTAGTCTATAAAATCTTTTTCCTTTATCATTTCGTATTTCACTCTTTATTTTTTTCCTTCTCAAATTGCTTTCAACTGGACCCATTAATTAGATGAGACTGTAAATTATAGATGATTCAGCCGCTTTCTATTCTTCTTTCTTTCTTATATTATTAATAGAAATTAGATATTTTTAGAGAGGCCGTCGTGGCGCAGTGGTACTCGCATGTGTCTGTAAACGCGACGTTTGTGGGTTTGATTCCCACTTGGCGAATGAATTAATAGAGTAGCAGTTCTGGTAACAGGACAACGAGCGACGTTAAATACGCAATGTTTTGAAAATTAGATAGAAAGCCGGAACGAAATGTCTCAATTACTGCCCATCTGCCTATACTGCTAATTGCGGGATATAGCGTGAAGCTGAACAGATCATTTCATTTTATGATATGTCAATACTTAAAATCTATCTAATTTGAAATAAATAAAAATCTATCTAATAAAACATAAGTAATTGTTTCATATTTATTAAAAAAGCTAAACAAACCTGCTCATTTTACATTCAAAATTAGAAAAAAAAAGAACAGCCGAAATACATACAACAAAATGATTCCACATAAATGTATTGCGTGTCACACGCACGAGTGGTTTGAAAGCGGAGCTTTACGTCATATTTCCAATACACCGTCAGTCAAGCATAGTTTTTAAAATACGAAAACTCAAAAATGCCTCCGGACACGTAATAATAGTCACCACTGCTACCTTTATGAGACTGGCTGATATTAAAAAAAAAACGTAAATTCTATAGTATAGGTCAAGTTTTATTAGCAGTAAACAATGTCATAGCCAAGAAGGGTCCACTTGGAGCAAACGACGTTTTATGAGAGAGCCAGAAGTTAGACCGCTCTCTGGAATAGTGAATTGCAATGTTATCATAAAAAGATCACTTTAGCGTGCATTTATGACACTGCCGACGGATCCACATAATCAGCTTCACGCTGTATCTCGCACACAGCAGGGTAGGCAGAGGGAACCTAGTGTTAAGACACTCCATTCCCCACTTTCTGCCAAATTTTGGAGGTATTACCTCGACACCAGAGCGAAGAAATGGAAATATAAATGTAAGTAAATATTTCATCTCCTCGAGTGGGGATCGAACCCACAACCAGTCGGCTTTACAGTCACACCTCGTGCCGCTGCGCCACGACCGGCCTCAATCAACATAATACTTGAAAAATACGAAATATTGTAATTCCATATTTTTATCTCCTCCAAGCAGAGCGTTACTAAAGTTTAATAATCCTCTTTATTTTGTACCGAAAGCCAGTAATAATGACTTTAAACTCGTTTAGTATAAATTTTAAACAGAGTATTTGCTTTAGACTTTTACCTGTATATCACATAATTAATATTTCAGAGCTGTTCTTTAAAAACACAATATAATATTCTAATTGCTGACTTTAAACAAGTGAATGATCATTAAATATGCTGTTTTCATAATATAATTATTAGTAACTAAACAAAGGCTTGGTTTTGGTTGTGATTGAATTCGCCTACGAAATCGATTTTTAGTCAAAATTTCGGTTATGCTTTGACATTATATTAAAACCGCGTAATTCTATTTTAACTGATATAGAATTACAAGATATGACTATAAGCGGTAGAACGCTTTATATAGCGCAGGTGGACACAAATCTATGTCAAGACACTCAGTTCTCCACTTCCCACCCGAATTCGAGCCGAGTAAAGGATCTAAGCGACATACTTTTTTCTCCTACAACCGGTTTGTAATGGGTTTGAACCTACTGTTTAACTGTCACTTTTACAAGATACTGATTTCTGTTTCCATATGCGCTACTCTCGTTTTACAACAAACAAAAAAATTGTTTATTTATTGATTTTAAAACGCAAATATTGTAAAGAGATACTTTAGAATAAAAATAAATATTTTATATTGAAACAAATTTATTTACTTTTGTTTCAAATTCAACTTTATTATGAACGGAGGAAGAAAGTACTTGTGATGAATAGCGTGTTCTTTAATTCCATATTGCTTCTCTAGTTATAATTTGTGGCAAACAACATTTTATTATAAAATTTCTGAAGCTTCTAAACTTGTTCAGTTTCAATTTCCATTTTGATTCATAATGAATATATTATTTAAAAAGTACTGATTTTTTTAATAATATTTTTTTATATTATATATATTTCTATATTTTAATTTAGTGGGCAAAATGGGCCTAAACTTATTACAAATTACACTGATTCCTTATTCGTTAGTTACAACATTTGAAATTGAAAAGGAATCTATTGTTAAAACACGCAGTTCGTGACATTTTGCTCAAGAATTAAAACATCACTGGTGGCACAACTTAACTCTGCACGTACTTTGTCATGATACCAGAGAGAGGAAATGATAATAATTTATACTTCCGAGTGGAAATTAAATTTCGCGTCGCATCCACAACTGTCAGATTGAAAGGAGACGCTGTCGCTGCGCCATGATGGCCTCAAAAGCTTATTAAGTATTTTTTTTAGCTTGATGTTGATCCCGTACATAGCAGGGTAGGCTTCGGCCTAATGAACGCGGGAACCTAATGTAGTATCTAACCACTTTCATTTTTCACTAGACGCCGAATTCTAGAGATATTGAGAAATTAAAATATTAATTATTTCAACTCCTCAAGTGACATTCGAACTCATAACCTGTCACGTTTACAGCCACACACCTGTGGCCCTGCGCCAGGACTGACTTTTATATTTTTTAAGACATAAACTTTCAAAATTCAACAACATACGTACATAATACATAAACCATGCCATACAATCACAAGCTGACAGTCTCAAATGGAAACCATCTTAATCTAGCAACATAAGCCCGGAGAAGTCGCAGCCAATTTGATATTAGGCGTTGTACGTCACAAATAGCTACATCAGAAATACGTCGCTCCATTTCGCTTACACGAACGTTAATCCGTATGCAGACTTTGGATTTGTCAGTGATAAAGTGGCCTAAATACCAGAGTAAGAAATATATCATATTTAAAGTATATATGTAGAATACTATTATAACTAAAGTAGTGTTCTTAAATGTAAATTAAATAAATAAATCAGCTTCACGCTGTATCCCGAACACTGTAGGGTAAGCAGAGGGAACCTAGTGTTAAGACACTCCGTTCCCCATTTTCTGCCGAATTCTGGAGGCATTGCGTATTGAGTGGCAGAACTTAAAGCCGCGCTTGTCCTCGACACCCGAGCGAAGAAATGGAAATATAAATTTAAGTAAGTAAGTCTCCTCGAGCGGAGATCGAACCCATAACCAGTTGGTTTTACAGCCACACTTTGTGCCCCTACGCCAGGACTGGCCTCGAAATGTAAATTCTTAAATGTAAATTGAATTTATAAGGTTGTACCAAAAGTAGGTGGTATCAGAAGCCAGAGTAGACCTCGTTTGAATTTCAAGAATACACAGCATATACGATACTCGAAAAAGGTCACATAAAAAGCATGAGGGATTTCCCAGAGCGCATACATAAAGAGGTCAATAACAATGGACCAAGCGATAAAAAGGTGCAAGGATTTTTAACAAAACGGTGTGATCGTAATATTTCATTGCCTCAACTGAGGATCGAACCCACAACTTGTCGCGTTTACAGACACACGTATGTGGCCTTGCGCCACGACCTCATTTAAAAACAAAGCATTGAAGGTATTTCTTTTTCTTGTTCTTGGCATGATTTTGATCCTTGTTAGTTTTAACATCGAGGATCAGTTACAAGGTTCTCATTTGAACTCAATTGTTGCGGGTTTAAGTGCCAATTAAGGAAATTAGGAACTTCATTACATTATATATGTATGTACAATTTCATATATTCAAACAAAAAAACATTACACATCATCTTGTAAGATATAAACGAACTGTTGAAATAGCAGAAACAGCAAGATATACATAATAAATATTAAAAATGATAGTAAAGACCGATTAGTATACCTTATAAACTTCTACAAGAACTTTCCTTATTTAGAGTGTTGGAAAGTTAAAAATTATGTGTCCGTAGCTTCCTATCTCTCACGCCTCAGGGCACGAATTCGGTACTCAAATAATACAAGTTCATTTTCAAGTATAGTATTCAATATACCAGTACTATTTGGACTGATCGCTTTGTTTCGAGTTGAATTTTTACTCAGTTCGCTTAAATAATACTTAAACTTAACTTAACTTAATTTAGCTTCACGCTTTATCCCTAGCGGGGTAGTCAGAGAGAACGGAGCGCCAAACGCTACGGTCTCTACATACCTCTTTCGCCTCGTCCACTGTCATCAACCTCTTTATACATGCCCTCGGCGGGGGGTCCTCATGTTTTTTACGTGACATTCCTCCAGTATCTTTGATACCGTGTTTTCGGAGGTCAACTGAGGTCTCTCCCTATCTCTCCTACCACTCACTTTTCTATCATAAAATCGGTTAATAATAATTTTATAGAGGCCAGTGGTGGTGCAGGGGCACAAAGTGTGACTGTAAAACCGACTGCTTGTGGGTTCGATTCCCACTCGAGGAGATGAAATATTTACTTAAATTACATTTACATTTCTTCGCTCTGGTGTCAAAGCCAAGGGCGGCGTTGATTTCTGCCACTCAACACGCAACGCCTCCAGAATTCGGCAAAAGTGGGGAACGTAGTGTCTTAACACTAGGTTCCCTCTGCCTACCCTGTAGTGTGCGGGATACAGCGTGAATCTGATTTATTTATTTTTCTAGAGGCAATAGATACAATGTATATATTTATTCAGTATATTTATTCACTATTGGATCTACTGTATTTTCTTCCGAGATACAAGGCAGGTCTTTTGGCAACATATTAGAATTCTCATCGTACATACATGTCTTCAAAGTAAAGGCTCTTAAACGCTTGTGCTTAGATGCTGAGGAAGTCCGACAACACAATAGCGGCCGACGAAACCGGAAAAATGTATCGGGATACTCCTCCGCGTACTACAGCACTGCTCGTTTGTGAGTGAGACGATCCTGCATCAGTAGAAGCGCGTCAAGCATTGCACTAGCGATGTGAGTGTTGTACGACGTCACGTCATAGCGTGTTTGTGTTTCTCCTCGTGCAGTATGCTCTCCTGGTACTAGTGATGACGTCACGCTGGGTAATGTACTGTATTCCTTGTTTGTGAGTGAGACGGGCCTGCACCGGCACTAGCGCGTCAAATATTGCACGTGGCGCGAGTGTTGTACGACGTGACGTCATAATGTGTTTGTCTCCTCGTGCAGTATGCTCTCCTGTTACTTGTGGTGACGTCACATTGGGTGATGTATCGGAATACTCGTCCGCGTACGTATCGCATTCCATGTTGTGAGTGAGACGGGCCTGCACCAGCACAGATCTCCTGGTACTTGTGGTGACGTCACACTGGCTGGTCCCTATACACGTTCAAGTATACTTGCGTAAGCTTAAAACGTGTATTTGCGCAAATATACTTAAACATGTATGGCCGGTGAAAAAAATACTCTTTATCCAGGTTGCTATTTACAACAATGGGCTAACCTGAGATAAAATGTATAAAAATTATTCATGTAATAACAATTTTTAACAAGAAAAAAACAACTTCGAACTCTTAACAAAAAACAAAAACTAAAATTTCTTAACACACAAAAAATATACTTGTACGTAGTTTGAATTAGTTATACATCAGTTTTCAAATAAAAAGAAAACAAAATCTTCAAAATCGGTTCTCCCAGTTCTGAAAATAAACAAAAAGATGCTTCAGTTTTTACTCAAAAAAAGCTTAGTTTTCAGAATTTATTTCCATTTATTTTTTTAGAGCACTCTACTTCGAAAAATAATTTAAGCGGCATATTGTTTTTCTGCGAAATCTTAAAATGTAAAATGTGGTTATTATGAACGAGTCGCTTCTTTTATCAGATGTCATTAGCTGATTAACGTTGATGTTTTCCACGATTTAAACGTAATTTTATTTGAGGAAAAATTTCTTATTTTTTATCAACTAGCTGAAGATGCTATTATTGTTATATAGACAGTAAGCTTGCGGCCTAAGTTATTCTGATGTGCGTTTCAATATCGAGATCTCATATCTTATATAGGATCGCATACTATGTAGAAAGTACATATAAAGAATTCATATTTCTCAATATTACAATAATAATTCAATATTACAGAGCATATTTAATGAGTATCCTAAATAGATCATATTACGTTTGTAATAGTAATAATAAATATAATCGGCTTCACGTATCTCACACGCAGCAACCCTGCTGTGTGTGTGTGTGAGGCAGAGGGAACCTATTGTTAAGACACACCGTTTCCCACTTTCCGCCGAGTTCAGGAGGCATTGCGTGTTAAGTAGCGGTACTCAACGCTGAGATTTGCCTCGACACCAGAGCGAATGATCATGAAAATATATATTTAAATAAATATTTCATTTCCTCGAGTGGGAGTTGGAGGTCTGGGGGTCCTCATTCCTTTATAAAAAAAAAATTAATACTGCTAGATGTATTGAAGGTATTAAATATCATTCTTTAGTGATAGGGTTTGGAGAAAAAAAAAATCTATAAATGGTATAAAACATCAAGTCTAAGAGTAAAGTTTCTATATAAGCCTTTATTCTTTTTTTTGCTTCACGTCGCGCTGTACCTCGTTGGCATAGAAATGAAAATATTGAAATACGTCTTTTCTCCGAGTGAGACTCGAACCCACAACTTGTCGCGTTTATAGTCACATGTTTGTGCCCCTGCGGCAAGACTGGCCTCGAGTTTATTATTATAAGCAATATATTTCTATTTAACATACAGATTGCCTCTCTCAATAGCTTTTCCATTCCAACAGCAGTGACCAAATAGATCTATATATATATAGAGGTAAATTGTCTCCGATGCTTTAAGCTTACCTAAAGTATAATATTTGAGTAAAATAAATCTTTGTATGAGTTTAATTAAAGTTTTTTTTTTTCAAATTGTACCTTACTTTAAATAGATTCTTTCCTAACCTAAAAATACGTATTATACGAAATATAAAATAATTCTTATACGAAATATATAATAATTCTTCTTTCTATTTTTGGAATTATACTTTGAAAGCTGGTAAATGTAGACTACTATAATAATAAAATTTGAGTGGAGCGTTATTTTTTATTATAGTTGCAATGTCGTGCTTGGAATGGTCAAAAGTTGTTAGTATAATGTAATAATATCATAAGTAATATACAATAGACTAATATAAAAGAGTTTGGTTTTCAAATAATATATTACTCTCAAAATTATGTAACAGGTGGTTTTTTTTTAAATAAGCTATAAAAAATTGTGTTTTTTTATTTGGTTTCTAAGGGCAGATAAAGAGACAAATATACATAGATAATAAGAGCTTTAGTATTGACACTCCGTTTCACGAAATATATCGAATGTTGTAAAAAAGATATAAATATTATAATTATTTAATAAAACACAACTATATATGCATAATAAAATGCTTAATTTAGTTTGAAAACCACACTACTGAAATCAACTACTCAAAACTAAATTACATTTCCAATCATAAACGTCATCTATTCACCACAATCGACGGAATGTTACTAATTCAACTGCTCAATTTGCGTTCCGCTGGTTAAATACTGTAGTTATTTCATATAATAAACATGAAAAAACATTACGTTTGGATGAACAAAATAATATTTTCAGTATATTTGTTGTTATGAAACAAAAAAACATGCTTTTTGATAGAAATTGTGATTATTAGTGTCGCTGAATCTTGCCTTCTCTGAATTTTTTACGTAACATGCTAAATAATGTACAGATTTATACGAAAACACCTTTTATCTAGCGACCATTGGATCATTAGAAACAGGAGAAAAAATACAAGAATTAATAAGTAGGTAAATGTAACATTTTTTTAGTGTCACACAATATCCGGCACATAGCAAGTAGGCAGAGAGAACGTGGGAGTGTTAAGGTAAGTATATTTCCATAAAGACACTCCCGTTGCCCACTTACATTAAGTGGCGGATCTCAACGCTGTGTTGCGTTGCTTCGTTGCTGTCATAAAATTGAAATAAAAAATATATTATTTCCTCGAATGGAAATCGAACCCACAACCTGTCACGCTTACAATTGAATGCTTGATCCCCTGCGTCACGTCACGTAATATAATATTGGCAACTGAAAGTTGATAAGGGTAAGTTAGTGAGTGAGTCATATTTTTAAAGTATACATATATTATGCTAGTCCAATAAAAGAAAGGAGATTGCTTCAAAGTCGAATAATTTAATTTAAAATAAAAAGTAACATGCATCTTTTTTTGGAACTTACAGAGATTTTAAATATAAATAATCTAGCGGACCCGGTAGACGTTGACCTGCCAATTTTTTTTAAATATGCTATTTTGGATATCATTAGTTCCTGGCGAGGGTCAGGAAAAAAATCTAATTCAACAAAAAAATAATCACAAAATGAAAATTAATATATAAAAACATATTATAGGAAACTTTTATTCAACAGACGAGAACAACCTTTCCTTAGGCATTATATCTATATAACGTATAGTTTAACTGGTATGATTGAGTTCCAAATTAGATGTTCCTGATCTTCAATTTGCAATACTTATCACGCTGAGAAACTTTTACCATTGTTTACTTAGTCTATTTCAGTACACGCTGATTACAGCATTACAATTATATCTCTAAACCGTCTAGCAATGTATTAAATATATACATGAAATTTAGTGGTAGTAAATATTTCAATTTCAAATCAAAATTTTTATTTTTTTTAACTTGGATGAATCTATACTATTTATATTATTTATAAAGGAAAGAAGATTGTATGTTTTAAAAGGATAAACGTAAAAGCTAACAAGCCGATTAAAAAAATTCTTTCACTATTAGAGTACCACATTATCACTAAGTAACATAGGCTATAATTGTTATTAGTAAATCTTAGAGACCCCTAAAACTTCAATAATGCAAACTTAGGGGTTAAAAGCTGGAATAAAATATCTTTCATCGTATGCTCAGCAGACACTATTAAAGATAGAACGAAAAAATGTAATATAAAATTAAAGAACATATTCATATCAGAAAACGCTGCATTGACGAAAAGGCGAAACGTCAACACAACTGCACGTTTGAACGTACACAATTGGTACATTGGTACAAATTTTGGTACCGAAGCCTGCCTCTTATACAGCAGCGAAATGTGGGTATAACAGAAGAATTAAAGAAAAATTAATGTTAAATTAGGTGACCAAATCCGAGTTGAAGAGGTACATAGAATGCCAGGTGCCAACAAAGACGTCACGGTGAAAATGAAGAAGAACACGCCAATATAATCAAGTGATGCATGCTGGGCGAATGAGTGATGAAAAGATAGCAAATAAAATCCCCTCTGGCCATCCTGCTAGAGATACAGCTTATAACTATGTATATAATAGTCACCTTTAGCATTTTATCTAGATAGATAGATATTGTATTTCACATTTCACTATTATAAGAAATACTTTGGGTTATAACATAGTACTTTTTAGTAAATACTTATTGTACTTTTAAATTGTCTTATATTTTCTGTATGTATTTATTTTTTCCTATGATTACAGTTCCCATATGTCCCATGTAATCTTCTTTTAATTAACCCCCTACCGCCAGTGAGAACCTGGCGACTAGTAACACAGGCATAGAGCTTACTTAGTACTAGCGTCAGTCTGACATAATTGTAAATTGTATTATATGTACCTAAAGAAAAACTTACCTTTTTATAAATTTTATGTGAAAAATAAAGTTATTATTATTATTATTATAGATTTAAAAAACTGTGCCTACGAGCCGCGCAGGGGCAGTTTTGTCACAAAATCACCGACCCACCACGTACCACGACCACGACCACATACAGACGACGTTGACGGTTGTGTCTCGTGTGATAATTATGAGGCTATTTGCTGTTTATTATTCATAGTTTTGTTTGGTCATATACTTATTTGTGTAGTAGAACAGTTAGATTTTTTGTTAATTTCTTTTCATAAAATATGAATTTGGAGTGATAAATCTCTAAACAGAGAGGAAACTAGTCCAAAATATTAAAATATTTAAAGAATTCGCAAAGTTTCACCAAAGACGAAATATTAAATGTAATAAATCTTACTTCTAGCATTAATAAAAATAGCGTGCAGTGAAATTATGACGCACACCAGCGCGATCGCGGCGTCCTATGGCGCATTTATTTCTCTTGACGTTCTAGTAAATCTCTCTACGGAATTATATAACAACTTGTGCTTTTAACTTTGCCAATACTATAAAGTGAACTGAAAGTTTAAAATAAAATGGATGCACAAAAGCACAATTAAATTGATTTACAATATTAAGTAAAGTGAGTCAGTAGTGGCGCAGCGCATAAAGTGTGAATGTAAACGGGCAGGTTGTGGGTTCGATTCTCACTCGAGGAAATTAAATATTTAATAATTTCATTTCTTCTCTCTGCTATCGTGGCGTTGAATCCCGCCAGTTAACACGCAATGCCTCCAGAATTAGGAGGAAATTGGGGGGATATATTAACTCTAAATTCCCCCTGCCTACAGGATACAGCATAAAAAAAATCTACATGATACAGCATAAAAAAAGTGTGACGTTTGTTACAGTTAAACATATTGATAAATAAAGCGTAAACTAAATAAGTGCATATAAATTAATCTCCATTCCATTTGAATGTCAAATACAGAAAACATTGAAAAATTGCCTCGTAAAACTTAATTTTAGTACGCGAGAGGCGAGGGTTACGGACCTGAAAATTAAAAGTGCATACATGTAATAGCTACACGTAATAGCAGTCAAAATTCAATAGTTAGTCTATAGCTTTTGTGCATAATGGGAAACGTAATAGAAGGGAAGGCATAATGGGCAACATAAAAAAATAAAATATTAAATCAGCTTCACGCTGTATCCCGCACACAGCAGGGTAGGCAGAGGGAACCTAGTGTTAAGACACTCCGTTCCTCACTTTCTGCCGAATTCTGGAGGCATTGCGTGTTGAGTGGGAGAATTCAACGCCGCGCTTAACCTCGACACCAGAAAAAAGAAATGAAAATATAAATGTATGTAAATATTTCATCTCCTCGAGTGGGCATCGAACCCACAACCAGTAGGTTTTACAGTCACACCTCGTGCCACTGCGCCACGACTGGCCTCGACTGGCCTAATGGGCAACATAATAGAAGGGAATAGGAAGAATATGACTATGAAGTCATTCTCCTTTGTTTTATTTAAACTAAATCATGTTATCTCAATGTCATTTTTATTTCTATTCGGCTCGAGCTTTGAATGAGAATTAAACAGAGCATGTTTTATTAAGCCTTAATAGAGTAGAGATTTATAAAGTGAAATGTTATAAATGCTATTCAGTACAGTACTTTGATATTTTTAAGCCTTTTAGTTTTAGCCTTTTAGTCTACTTTATAGAAATATTTTATAAGTTGCCTTAAAGTAAAGTATGTATAGTTTTATTAGAATTTATTCAAATACATTTAACTTTTATTCAAATACCTTTTATAGTAGCTGAATAATGTATGGCGTCTATATTGCAGAAGAAAAATGAAAGAGAGGTGAATGTTTTAAAGATTAGTGTAGCTGTAAAATAAAAATATATAAAAATCGTTGATGAGTAATTTTTTATATATATAACTTTATTTATATATATATATATATATATATATATATATATATATATATATATATATATATATATATATATATATATATATATATATATATATATATATATATATATATATATATATATATATATATATATATATATATATATATATAAAAATTAAGTAATTAAAAATAATTCTCAAAGTGCGTGGAATAAGTCACAAAAATTTAAATTTTGCTAAAAGCTTTTGCTAAAGCTAAAACTTTAAATCCGGACGTCTAGTACCGCTAGGCATCCAGAACACGGTAGCAATGATACTGACTACCCCCACAACCCCCCCAAATATATATATATATATATATATATATATATATATATAAAAATTAAGTAATTAAAAATAATTCTCAAAGTGCGTGGAATAAGTCACAAAAATTTAAATTTTGCTAAAAGCTTTTGCTAAAGCTAAAACTTAAAATCGGGACGTCCCGCTAAATCCGGACGTCTAGTACCGCTAGGCATCCAGAACACGGTAGCAATGATACTGACTACCCCCACAACATGCACAATACCGAGATTAATCATCACTTTTAGGATTATAGGTCTTAAATTTGCGGGCATGTGCACTCATTTCGTATGAAATACTATATACGTTGACTGATAATCTTTTTTTTCTGTGCTTCAGGGGATCATAGATCTAAATGTTTCATATTAATTTCAGCTTGATATCTCCACGCGATCTCGAGATAACTGGACAGATGGACAATAAAGTGATCCTATCAGGATTCCGTTTTTACATTTTGAGGTACTCAAAAACACAGACTCAAAAACAAAGAAAGAACCTCAAAAGTACTTGAAAGTTTGGCCTAACTCAATAAATCTTTAAATAAGCTAAAATTGGAAAACGGAATGTCTTTCTTTACCAAGTTCTTTTTGCCTACCCTTGCTACACAAAAAAAGTAACTAGTACATTTTCAAATTTATTTTAACAATATTATGTGAAATTAATATTATAAGAGACTAGTGAAACGATAAATAACTCAATTAAACAAGCTGGTCTTATCTAAAATGTATTGAATGGAACCCATCGATGGCGATAACTCAATGAAAGTGTTTGATTCCAGGCAGATAGTATTAGATCATAAAGTTTGTCGTGTCAAATCTACAATGTACTAAAATATTATTTACGTTGCACAAAATAAAAACCGGACAAGCGCGAGTCGGACTCCCCCACCAAGGTTAAACGGCCATATCTTTTTTTTAAGTAAATGTAGAAATACGATTTTTTCAGAAAATCATGGAACCGTAGATCTGAGTATATGGTTTGAATTTCAACTAGATATCTCCAAGTATTTTTAGATAAAGGCTCTTGACAGTCAGACTGACAGACAGGTAGACGGACGGAAAACAAAGATATATTATAAGAGTTCCTTTTTTTCTTAAAATGTACGGAACTCTAAAAAAAACTATGGTATAAAATGGTTGGTAAAAATAAATTAAAAAAAATTAAATTAGCTTCACGCTGTATCCCGCACACAGCAGGGTAGGCAGAGGGAACCTAGTGTTAAGACACTCCGTTCCCCACTTTCTGCCGAAATCTGGAGGCATTGCGTGTTGAGTGGCAGAACTCAACGCCGCGCTTAACCTTCAACACCAGAGCGAAGAAATGGAAATATAAATTTAAGTAAATATTTCATCTCCTCGAGTGGGGATCGAACCCACAACCAGCCGCTTTTGCAGTCACACCTCGTACCGCTGCGCCACGACCGGCCTCAAATAAAATGTATAAATATTTCTAAAAATAAAATGTATAAATATTTCTAAAAAATCGTTTTCATTTGCTGATTGAACGTGAATGTTAAAGCATATTATCCAAATATCAAAGTAACAAAAAGGTTAATAACATTCCTTTATATGAATTGAATAATATATTACTATTTAAATTGTTTTCATCTGTTTTATAAATTGCGGCTTTAGAGGTCTACCATACAATATTGGAAAATTGAGGAAAAGAGTACCTTAACAACTCGTCCTTTTAGGCAGAGGTCTGCTATACTTGCTAAAAACAGCTAACAGGAAAGTACCGTATAGGTTTTTTTATCATGCGGCCAGTTTTATAATATAAAGGTCAGCATAAATGCTTGTTGTGTCTTTGATTACGTTGAAATAAAAATGACATTCTTGGTTATAAAATTACATGCAGTTAAATAAATTTTGTGAAAACTTTCGAACTTATTGTGTGTATATGTGAATTTTAAATTAAGTTAGTAAAATAAGTTTTCTTTATATTTGTCTTTATCTTTTTCAGTTAAAATATAATGCACTAGTTTATATATAATAAATTTCAAAATAATATTAGTATTTCTCTAAATTTCGACAAATTGGACTTAAGCTGTACTTAATAAAAAATACATTTAAATAAGACGAATAACCCTGTCCATCGGCGTGTTATTTTTTTTGTTGCCATTTCACCGATTCTCATGAACGGCACGGACAAAGCGTTCGTAGTAGAGGATGAATTCTAATTTTCATCTCTGGATAAAGGCATCGGCGGAATAGCATCCAATATGCATGTAAATTGAGTTAGTATGCGAGACTATGGAATGTGTTGTAATAGGAGCTGCGTTACGTATTTCTAACTCTTACCTAATAAATACCGAATAAAAAACAAATACAAAAAAAAATCAAAATGTGTATTTTCTTTAAGGAGTAGCCCAAATAAACAATATTCTATTCGTAGTGAAACTGCTTATTCTGTGATCGTAATGTTTACTTTTTGCTTTTTGCCGTGTTCCGTATATAGAAGGGTAATCAAAGGGAAACTAGTGTTGAAGCACTTTGTTCTCCACTTTCCGTCATTTTTTTCAAGCATTGCGTGTTGTGTGCCAAAACTCAATACTGCGCTTTTTATTGGCACAAGAGCGAAAAGATTAATAATTAATAATTTATTCCCCCGAGTGAGAATCGAACCGACAACCGTGGCGTTTGCAGTCTCAATGTTTATATTGTCAAATAAACTAGTATAAGTATATATTTTAAATATTAACAGCCATATAACAAAACCAAAAAAGAATAAAAAAAAATATCCAAAATGCCCTTTTCCTTCCCTTTTTTTATAATTGTCTCTTTTGAAAGGTAATACCGCAATATTATAAGCTTAAGATACAAAAATATAAGCTTAAAATTACGGCTAAAGGTGTAACTAAGCTAATGATGCTTGGGGTTCCAATCTCAAGTCTCACTGTTTTTCAGTTAGTTACACCCTAAAAGGCGGTCGTGGCGCAGCGGCACGAGGTGTGACTGCAAAACCGACTGGTTGTGGGTTCGATCCCCACTCGAGGAGATGAAATATTTACTTAAATTTATATTTCCATTTCTTCGCTCTGGTGTGAGTTCTGCCACTCAACTCGCAATCCAGAATTCGGCAGAAAGTGGGGAACGGAGTGTCTTAACACTAGGTTCCCTCTGCCTACCCTACTGTGTGCGGGATACAGCGTGAAGCTAATTTTATTTTTTTTATTTACACCCTAAAAACATGATGTCCCGCGACGTGAATATGTCTTGTTGGTTTAAAATATTGTTCTTTGAAAATCTTTCAATTTGAAAATCAGAAAATATGTAGCTCGCATGAGAAAACATGAGTATCATTTTCAGACAGAGTTACAGTCAATGATTTTGCAAATAGCATACGTAGAACCTACGTGCGTGTATATTACATGAATATAATCTACATACCTTTAGAAAGATTAAAGAGGACAAGAAAATCATACAGTAATAGATATTAAATACTTTGATATTAGAAACAGTGGAATAGTGGTCTCGGTTTTGATAATAGTATGAAATAAGGACGTTAGTGTAATTTAGTAAATACATATTTATATTTTAAACAAAAAAAAATGTAGAAGAGTGCGGCAACTATCCGGGTTTATTCTAAAAATTAATATTTTAATATGGGTAGAATTTTTAGGCATTAAAAACTTTGTGAAATAAAGAGAGAAAAAGCTCAAAATTATTTAGATTTATATTTATTATTCCAGTCATTTCTTTGTTTTATTTTAAATATACATCAATATAACATAGGAAAACTATATATTTTGATCTAGTTTAATTATATATATATACATTTTTGATGAAACCGTAATCCCCTTCTCCCACTGGACCACCCGAGGTTGTTTTGAATCCCTATAAAAACTTATTGTTTCATCCCTCGTAATTAAATAACCACAAAAGTTTGCTTATAATAAACGAAAACAGTAAATATATTTTTGACTTATAATATTAACTTTTAATGTATACATTGTCATTTCGTTCAGACACAGAGTTTGACTGTAAACGCGATGGCTGTGGGTTCGATTCCCATTCAGAGAAATGAGCTCTGTTCATTTCTACCGCTCTGGTAACAAGACAAATCGCGGCGTTGAGTTGAATATATTGCACGTTAGACATTTTGAGGATGATTTTTTGAAAATGATCAAATTTCAGTATGTTATTACGATAATATCAAATCCATTCAATAATATCTAAAACATCTAAAAGATAATGATAAAAACATCAATCAAGCTGTAATTGAAGCGTTGTCATAAATGTACAATATTTTTAGCTTCACGCTGTATTTCGCACATAGCAGGGTAGGCAGATAGAAGCTGGGAACCTAGTATTGAAATCCTTCCGTTCCCCACTTTTTGCGGAATTCTGGAGGCATTGCGTGTTGAGTGTTGTCTTTGTCGCTTTACTAGAGCGAAGAATTGAATTTTTAAAAAATTAAATTTCTTTGAATGGGAATCGAACCCACAATCAGTCACATTTACAGTCAAACGCTCGCACCCTTGCGCCAAAACCAGCCCTTATGTCATTTTTTGTACATTTTTGAGTATAAGTGAAAATAATATGAATTACACCATAAAGAGGGAAGAATTAACTAAACTTTCAAATAAAACTGATGGTATTGTGAGTGACACAAACCGTCTTTTCCATAAAAGCCTGTCCTAAAATATAGAAAGTTATAATAATTATGACAGTAATAACTTAAGACATCCCTTTCTTCTAGTACATTTTTTCTATAATTTTGTTAAACGTTTCACAGCGTTATATTTTTTAAGATGTTTTCAATACATAATAAGTAGCTTATGAATATTCTTAATAAATTGTATTGCTATTAGCGTATTTTTTATTTTTCACAACTGTACTATAGTAAATAGTTTTGAAAAATAAGATACACCTACCTAATATTTTTTAGGCCACATCTTTATAATTTATTTCAGTTTCACGCTGTATCCCGCCATTATTAGGATAGGCAAAGCGAATCTATGAGGAACCTGAATCTAAAAAATGTTAAGACACTCCGTTCCCCAATTCCCGTTTAACAACGAATGCTATTCGCAACTCATCTCTTATTATGTTATACTATTAGATATGTATTATAATAACATAAACCAATTATAACTTTAATGGATATAAAAACAGCAGGTTCACCCTTTTCTGACTTAGCAGAGAGAAGAGAGACTTAATGTTAAGATACTCCGTATCCCACTTTCTGCCGAAGGCTAGAGACCTTGCTTGCTGGCGGAACTTCGACTCCGACTAGGGATCGAACTAACAACTCTATTCCACTGCGCCACAACGGTTTTTATTAAATATATCGCAATTTATAACATTTCGACGCCGATCGATGTCCGTATCGTATACATATGTAGTGAATATTATCTTTTAATAAAATTAATTCATAATCATAATAATAACTAAAACTATTTTATTCTATATTTACATTATATTCTTACACTACGTTCTATTTTCAAATTTACTTAAAACTAAAGTGTTAATATTTATATTTATTATAATTCATCCGCACGCAGCGCATTCGCATGACAAACTTGTTTCGAGTTTTTTTGCTGTGCGTGACGTAGCCTGCTTGCTAGCTACGAGTAAAG
>JAATLQ010014633.1:33873-64841 GCA_013421005.1 Heliconius erato x Heliconius himera | reverse complement strand
TCCGTTGGCGTTTCCGGGCACCCTGCTACTTCGACGTCATTCAATAACATACGCTGATCTTGATCAGAAATATCCCCTTTAAGCTGTTCTATAGCACTTTCGAGAGCAGCGATATCACACGATTGCTCCTTTTTATTTTCGAGTAGTAAAACTCTCGACTCTAATTGCTCGATACGTATATTCTGATCCCGTATGGTGCTAGTAAGATCACTTATGGCCTCTCTGACGCTCTCCATGCTGTTTCGAATTAAATCTGCCATATAAACTTTTAACTCTTCTATCATATTATAGTCAGGGCCATTCTGACTTATACTTGGGCTGTTTACCCGAGTAATTCTTGCCCGATGAGTAATATTTTCACTTTCTGTAGTAAATGTTGGCGATTTTATATTTCCTACTTTAAGCCCTCTATTTGAGCAGTCTGGACATTTCCAAGGCTCTTTCCGATCCATTAAGCTAAAGTTTCTATGGCTAACATTCGCACATTCCAAATCATATACTTCTTTACATGTTATGCATTTCAAAAATTCTTTTTTAAATATTTTTTTTGCACAGCTAGAGCATTTTAGGTTAGTGGAATTCATTCTTGCGTATTGTAATAATCAAATATCCAAAGTAAAATAATAAATGAAAATATATGCTTGTAAAAATTTCTATTAATGCCCTCTTTTAACATCAAGTGCTTGGCTTTAAAGTTGAATCAATATAGTACTTTGAAGTATTAAATTTTTAGCCTAGATGTCGCTGTTTAATTTTTTTATTTTAGGAAAATGTTTTTTTGGATATATTTGCAGAATAACGTTAATTTTGGTTTATTTATTTTACTTTAACGCACAATAGTTTATATCACTCTCTAAAAATGTTATTCAACCGTACTTTCACTTTGATCGAACAATTTTATCCATATTATTTTCTTTAGCTAGCTTGCAATACGCACTGGTCACTCAAATACCGTTAGTTCTATTTTGCTCATTTATTGTCTATTTTATTGCGTATTTACTGGCTATTTTCGAAAAAATAAGAAACACTAGGTCAATAAAGTCCTAATAACAGCAAAACAATCGCTATTAGCACAATTAAATATTACTAGTTCAAAGTAGAATCACTCTATGTCCGGTAGTTTTTTTTCCCAACTCACTTAATGTCGATTTTATTCCATGTTTAGTGGCAATGTTCGTAAATTATAGAAATTATTTATTTATTATAGTCTTAATAACAGCAAAGCACAGCATTTTAAGCACAGTTCACAATTATATTCCACTAGAAGGTTTTTATCACGGCATATGATTTTTAAGTACGTTACAAACGTGCGAACGCGACGGTGGCCTATTAGATTTGGAGATGAAATATAAATTTAAGTAAATATTTCATCTCCTCGAGTGGGGATTGAACCCACAACCAGTCGGTTTTACAGTCACACCTCGTGCCGCTGCGCCACGACTGGCCTCAACATATGTCTTGCATATTTATATTTTCATATACATAGATTTATTATACCATTTAAGTAAACATTCATAATATCTTTCCTTAATAAGATATCGAATTAATAATAACTAAATCTAATTTCTATAAATAGGTATCATATCAGACCTATTTCCCCGCGTGGAGATCCCGATCGTCGATTACGGTATCATGGAGCAATCTATACGGAACATGCTCGTAAAGAAGGGTTATGATGACTTGTACAGTTAGTAATGTTGTTTATATTACGGCTGTTATAATTAATAATAATAAAATATAATAATAAAATATATTTTTGTTGTCAGCTGTACATGCATATATTCCAGGGGCAGAGAGGACCTAGTGTCAAGACACTGTTCTCCGCTTTTAACCCAAATTCGGTATTACGCTAGGAGCAATGGAACTGAACTTATCTTGCTGGGCGCGGAAATGAGAATAATTTTTGCTCTTTGGGGTTGAACCCACAACCATCACGCTTGTAGGCAGTGCCACTGCGCCACTGCTTTTGAAATACGCCACTACTTTTTTTTACTTTTGACATTGAAAGTAAGTACTAATACAACATTTCTTTTATTTCAACAAAATTTTATTAAGGGTTTATAAGTACAGATATAAATAAAATACAGATATAAGTAAAATAAACTTATCTTAACTATTATATAAGTTTAAAATTAATATTATTAAAAATTTTAGCGTTTATATTCAAAATTATACAACTATATGAAACGACTGTAGTGCGACACGGATTGATGTTAGTGGGGCCGGCAGGTGTTGGGAAGACGAAGGTACCATTATTCTTAATTGTTATTCTCATACTTAGAATAAATTATAATATAATATATAAGTTATTTAAATAATTTTAAATTTGCGTACAATACTCATTAATTATAATAAAAGAAATTACAATTAAGTGAGTAGAACAAATAAATGAATGAAGTGGTATATTTGGGAAGTATGATCAGTAGAGATGGCAGGTACGAGATGGATATGGAAAGGCGTATTGCTGCCGGTAACAGGGTACACAATGCAGTGTTGGTACCGACGATGTTATACGGCAGCGAAACGTGGGTATTACAGAAGAAGAATGAAAGAAATAAGAATGCCGTGGAGATGCGATCTCTTCGTAGGATATGCGGAGTCAGCTTAGCTGATCGAATCCGCAATGAAGACATACACAGAATGGCAGGTACTAGCGAGGATGTCACGAGAATGAAGAAGATCGTGCTTAGCTGGTTTGGGCACGTCGAATGAATGAGTGATGAAAGAATGACAAAAAAGATTTATGATGGAACAGTGAGTGGTAAGAGAGATAGGGGTCTCCCCCTATCTCTCTCCTCCTCCTCGGTTGACCTTCGAAAACACAGTATCAAACATACTGGAAGAAGGTCACGTAAAAAGCATGAGGATCCCCCGGTATGTATGAAGAGGTTGATGACAGTGGTCGAGGCGAAATAAGTATGTAGAGACCGTTTGTCGCCGTTCTCTCCGTTCTCTCTGACTACCCCGCTAGGGATTCCGCGTGAAGTTAAGTAGGTAAGTACAATTAAGTGTTGCCAATAGACCTGATATAATAGTGGTAGACCGGGTGGTGCGCCGCGTAGTCATTGTTGGCACTACTATCCCATATGATGACGATCTCGTGAGGCCGAAAAAGAATAAATATTAGTATTGATATATACATTTTTAACCGATGTGTTTCTTATAGTGTTACGAAATTTTGCGAGATGCTCTAACAGCCATCAAAGGGAAGCTAGCTCCCGATGGGTTCCCTTTCACACCAGTACATACGTCCGTAGTGAATCCCAAATCGATCACGATGGGTCAATTGTATGGAGAATTTGATTTGCAAACTCACGAGTGGTCAGTTTTATATTGTTTAATATATGTATATCGCTTAAAATAACAACGTAATTCATAAATTTACAATTTGAACGACATTATAATAAAATATAAGAATTGATATTTGTGGCCAGTTTGTGATCAGCCAAAGCAGAATTAAATATAATTTTAAGTCATGCCAATTTAATTTCTAATATGAAGTTTATTAATAAATTTAATTATTATTACAACAATAAGTAGACAAACATCTAGAAGGTAAGATGATAATGTTTAAATAGCTGAACATATTTTTTTTAATCATAACATGAGACACTCCCGATGAAATCTCCTATCAAATACAAGAATACTTTAATTAAAAATCGGTTGATCTGTTTTGGAGCTACGATGCCACAGACATACACATACATATATCAAATTTATAACTCTCTCTCTCTCTCTCTCTGTTATCGATGGGAGTTGAACTATGTTTAAAGGAATTATATATACATACTACATACATAAACATATGCACATTGAGAACGTCGTGGTGCAGAGGCTCAATGGTGCGACTGCACATGCGAGGTTAGATTCCCAGTCGAACCATCAACCGTCAAATTTTTCCACTCGGTGACGAGGCTAAGCGCGACGTTGAGTTTCGTACACGTTAGGTGGGAAACGGTAGAGTTTTAATGGAAGAGGAATGTTTTACTAATAGGTTCCCAAGTTCCCTCTGCCTAACCCGCTAAGTGCGGGATACAACGTAAAACTAAAACAAAACATATGTATAAAGCTTGGTATTTTATTCAGGACCGACGGTATTCTATCAAGCTTAGTGCGGGCGGGCATAGCGGTGGAGGACACAGACAGGCGCTGGTACATATTTGATGGGCCCGTTGATGCCGTGTGGATTGAGAATATGAACACGGTTAATAAACTTTTGTTTTTTACATCTATTTTTTTCCTGTATTCCCCATGAATATGAACGAAAGTTGTTTATTTTTTGCTATATTTAATTTTTTTATAACTTTCTGGGTTTAACCCCACGTCGCATATCTTTTTAGATATACATAATTATATAAACAAAGTCATTTAATAACCTCTACGACTAATTTTGTAATGTGTTGTCGTGAAAAGCGTCTTTTTATAAAAGAGAAATAATAAAAAAAGATAGGATTGTGTAATTTACGCGGGCAAAGCCGCAAGCAAAATTCTACTTCATTGCAAATTCGTAGTTTGCATTATAGTAAGATCTATTCAAGTAGATTTCTATCGATTTTTAACACGATATTTACAAACATTATTGGTATGAAACGACGTATCCTAAACTAAACCTAAACAAAATCCTAAACTTACTAACAATTTCTAGGTATTGGACGACAACAAAAAACTATGTTTGTCCAGCGGTGAAATAATGAAGCTGACGGACAGACAGCGCATGATATTCGAAGTGGCGGACCTCGCGGTGGCGTCCCCGGCCACCGTGTCCCGGTGCGGCATGGTGTACCTGGACGCGCAGGTGGTGGGCCTGCAGCCTCTGGTCAACGCTTGGATGAAGAGTAATTTACCATCGGTAATGATATTTGAAATTTTTATTACTGTAGACTGTAAAGCGTTTATAGCTGGGAGGGCAAATGGAATCTAATATTAATAGATTTCGTTGTCTACTTTTCGAGACATTACGTGTTAAGTGGCGATATTTAACATCCCTCTTTGTCTAGTTACCACAGCGGGGTAATAATTGGTTCACCCGAGTTAGAATCGAAGGGACAGCCGTCGCGTTTACATACCAAGCGCTGTGCCACTGCGGCCTCGAATTATAGTGTTATTGTAGTAAGTATAAAAACTTATAATATTCAATATAATAATTGATTTCAGATCGCCGATAGTATCCGAAGAATACTTCCAAAACTCATAGATATGTATCTGTATCCAACGTTGAACCTACTACGGACAAAATTAACCGAAATAGTCGCCTCCATAGATTCAGCTTTGGTATTGAAATTTTTGGAGCTCCTAGACTATAGACTAAGACCGCTCACTGGTAAAGACGACAGACCGCCGCCTGCTCCGGTGTTCCTTGCTATGATGCGTAAGTGTCTTTCTTTCTAATTACTAGTAAAAACAATAGAGAAAGTTTTTCTAGTGTTTAAATAGCGGTACTTATATATACTATATATGTGTACTTAATTAATTAATACAGTATAAACTTGGAACAATTAATTGATAAATATCTGTAAAATTTAGTTATATTTAATAATCTTTCTGTATTTGCGCCAGTCGTTGCGCAGGGACACATAAACTTATGACTGTAAACGTAATAAGTTGTAGATCCCTCAGTCAAGGGAACGAAATATTTAAATATTAATAAAATTAAATTAAATATTTTAATTTTTTCGCTTTGGGGGTCGAGACAAAACGTGGCGTTGAGTTTCGCCACTCAACACGCAATGCCTCCGGAACGTGGTCAATTATTGCAAAAAAACTGCTTACTTAATACTTGAACGGCCCCTAAACAAGAGCATATAAAATTACAAACTTAAACCAGGGGGTGCGTGGGGACCGGAAGCGTCTTCAACAGCGGAATACAGCCTAAAGCTTAAAAATATGATTTCACGTATATATAAATTTCAACAGCAAAACTAGCACCGTGTTGGGTGATATGGTCAGTCATATGGTCAGTGGGGGCGACCTGCGACCACAACGGTAGAGCGATGTTCTCAACTTATATGAGAGAGCTGATGGCCGAGAATGGAACTAGCCCGGCGTTTCCAAAGGAGGGGAGGGTTTATGATTACACGTAAGTATACAATTATACTGACGCAGTAATCCACGAGACACCTTTTCAACAGTTGCTATAATAATAGCAAACTTCCCTTAATTTAAAATAATTATAAAATGGTATAAATATGTCGAATTTGAATGTATACAATACAATATGTAAAGGTTATATACAATATGTAAAAGGTAGGTAGGTAGGTAGGTAAATTTTAAAAAAATCTCTTAGTTGACTAAGGGATTTTTTTTTTAAATTTTTATCTCTCGTTTGATTCCTTTACTCTATGAATTTAGGTCGAAAGGAGCAAAATGTGTATTCAACTCTATCCTAGTGGCAATTCAGCCAACTCTTATATGTATGTATGAGTATGTATATATATATCCCATTCCCATTAACACTATATTCCCAAGTTCCATTTGATTCGAATAATGTATTAATCAAACAATATTTTGTTGAGACAGGTTACACGACGGCGGTTTCACTGACCCCACAGAAGATGGTGAACCTGCTAATCCATACTGGTACAATTGGATGCAAAACTTGGAAGAATATGAAGTGGACCCTGAGTGGCAATATGCTGGTATACTTTAAAATATATACGTATGGCTTATACGATCTTAGGAGTCGAAGTGCTCTAACTTGAGATTTCTTTAACTTACTATGACTATAACACGCCTATAATAAGTTTTTATTCTAAATGGCATCCTGTTTGATGCCGCTCGTGGCGCTGTGAGACAGTATCGGGCTGTAAACGCGATAGTTGTGGGTTTTATATCCACTCTCACTCACAATTTATATTCATTTCGTCGTCCTTGTATAAGCGTGGATTCTGCCATTCGTCACATGATGAAAATATGGCGGAAAGTGGCAAACATTTTTTTTTATTTTACCTACCCTGCTATGTAAATTTCTTTATCATAACTTAAAATTTACGCAATTTATAATATTTTCAACTACTTAAATTTTGTTTTATACAAAAGTGGTAAGGTGATTTTTGAAGTGTAGTGAATCTAATTTCGCTCATTTTAGAGAGATAGCTGAAAGGCGAAGAATAATGTTCTTTGTCCAATAATAGCAGAAAACGTTTTATATCATAAATATAAATATTCTACTAGGTCTCAAACCCATTTAGCTGTAACGATGTCAACAATAAATGAAACCTAAAAATTGAAATAGAAATATTTCTATTTCAATTGAAATGTACTATGAAATAACTTTTCTAATATCTGCTTAACTCAGAATAATTAAACGAAAAGTGTGGGCGACGTTAACAAGATGTATTTTTTATATCATAAAACAATATTTATTGTTACAAAAAAAAAATCAAGTTCCTGAAAGTATATTTTTATTTTGTTGTTTTGCGTCTTTTTATAGGATACGGTTATATTTTACTTATTCGTCGATATTTTTTCTGACCTGTTATACGATATCTTTTTCCCTTAGGCTTCGGCTGTAATATGTTAATAGCGTTTTTTCCCGTTCCTTTAGGAATTTCGGATAAAATTCTCTTAGTTTCACGTTGTGCCCCTCGTAAAATAGGGTAAGCAGAGGGAATCTAGTATTAAAACATTCCGTTCCTGACCGTCTGCTCAATTTTAGGGACATAATTTCAGTGGCTTAACTCTACTCTGTTTATTGTCTTCTTAACTGAATGAGCGAGATAAAAAGAATTTATTCCTTAGAGTGGGAATTGAACCCACAATCGCGGTGTTAAAGTCTATTTTGCGACACGACGGCCAAATGCTCCTTTTCACTCCTTTAAGCTTTTGTATTTAAATGCAAAATCTCTGCTTCCTACGTTTCGTAATGTCGGCTTTGCGTGTTCTTTCAGTCAATCTGTTATGAACAGAAGCATTTTACACGTATTATTTAATTTTATTTCTTCCTGCTATAGATATAGAAGTACCAACATTAGACAACGTTCGCTCCGCCGCTCTGCTCGGGTATAAAATAGTCAATTATAACCACGTTATATGCGTCGGTCCTACCGGGACAGGGAAGACTGTCACGATATCATCTAAATTATCGAGAGGGTTGCATAAGAAGTTCATTTGTGAATTTCTTGTGTTCTCCGCTAGAACTTCTGCTAATCAAACTCAGGTGTGTACATTTCATTTTTTTACGTTTTTATTATTTAATACATTTTTGGAGGTAGAATGGAAAAACCAAGAATGATTTCTTTATTTTTTATTTATTTAAACAAATTTTTGGTTGTGTCCCTGTATGTATGGCTATGTGGATTCGAGCTGATAGCTATCGCGTAACAAAAACAAAAAATACTAATGAATAATTATTTACTAATATAATGAATAATTATTGAAATCTTAATTAGATAGGTACCTACTACTTTTTTTAATTGTTAAGTTAAACTACCTGATATGAGCTGCTGTGGGTGTTGTATCCTACTCGAGGAATTAAATTATTTTAATTTCTCCCTTTGATATGATAACAATGTATCGAAGATCAAAAATTTCCGTGCACTCATACAATTAGAAGAATTACTTCCCTAACATTTGAAATGTTCCACTTCTAATAGGATGTAATAGACGGTAAGCTGGAGAGACGCAGACGAGGCGTCTTCGGCCCTCCGCCGACAAAGAGACTCGTGCTCTTCATAGATGATCTAAACATGCCCGCCTTGGAAGTGTACGGCGCACAGCCACCTATTGAATTGTTGAGGCAGTTTATGGATTTTTCTGGTAATTCGTGTTGATTTTTCTTTTCATCGGTTATAAATGAATACAAATTTAAATATACTGTAAATATATGTACGGTACTTTACTTTACAGTATACAGCATACTATTATATACCTCCTTGGCGCAGTGGAAATCTGATTAATTTTATTTTTTTATTTCCTCCCTATGAGCACATTTAGACAAAGCGTGGCGTTATGTTCTTGTTTTTATCAGGCAATATCTAAAAAATTATGTAATGCGCGGACTGTTTTAACACTAAATTCTCTCTAGTGTAAAGTGTAAAGCTGCTTGAGTACATAGAAATTTGCATGTATTTGTTCCTTCAATTAGTTTCTTGAACCAGACTAGTACTTGTATTATTTTGTTTTTTAGGTTGGTACGATCGCACTAATATAGGTGAATTTAAAACTTTAATCGACGTTGGTCTAGTGGCGGCCATGGGTCCTCCCGGCGGCGGACGTAACCCCGTCACTATGAGACTCATGAGACATTTCCACTATATTTCTTTCACTGAAATGGAGTATAATAGCAAGGTATGATAAATTATGTGAAATTGGTAGCTTATTATTATTTTTATATATAAAATCAATAGAATTACCTTCATGCCGCACACAGCAGGGTAGTCAGAGGGAACCTAGAGCACTCACCCTGTTCTGTGATTTCCGCCGAATTCTGGAGGCATTGTAAGCTGAGTGGAACTCAACGCCGCGCTATATCTCGCCACCAGAGTGAAGAAATGAAAATATAAATTTAAATTAATATTTATTTACTCGAGTGGGGTATCGAATCACACTCCTGTGCTCGTGTGCTACAACTGGCCTCAAATTTATTATTATTGTATATATTTTTTTAATATATTAACTATCAAATTCACAACTAAACTGATGTGTTCATGGCCTGATATTCGCTAATGAAATTTTAAAAATTCTTCAACAATTCATTTAGGAACAACTAAAGAGTTTATTAAATTATATTCCACAAAACCGCACAATACCAAGTTGACAGGCGAACAGCACGTTTCACTAATGGAAAGTATCACGAACGTCGATTGCAAACAATATGGTTGTTATAATAGCAGTTTGCGGAATAAAAGAGATTGTAAAAAGAGAAAGAGACCGCCTTGGCGCAGGGGCATATGCGTGCGACTGTAAACGCGACGGTTGTGGGCTCGATTCCTATTCGGATGAATAAAATATTTCATTTTTTTTATTTTCTCGCTCTGGTAACAAAACAAAACGCGACGTTGAGTTTCAGCGCTCAGTGGAAAATGGGCAGTGGAAGTATTTAAATGGTAACGGAGTGTCTTAACACTAGGTTCCCATGTTCCCTCTGCTTACACTGCTATGTGCGGTATAAAGCGTGAAGCTAAAAATAATATATTGTATACTATAAATGATAAAATAACAAAAATATTTACAGCACGGAATCTTCAATACAATTCTGAAATCTTGGACGCGTAATTTCAAAGATTTGACAATTAGAGAGGACGCGTTCCTCAAGAGCTCAATAGAAATATTTAGTTCCCTAGTAGAGGAGCTGCTGCCGACGCCCACTAAGTCACATTACACATTTAACCTTCGAGACTTGAGCAAAGTGTTCCAGGGGATGCTCATGATGGACCCTTTGCATATGAAGGTTCCTTTTATAATTTATTGATTTAAATTATTTCATTATTTGTATAATTGTAGGAAGGTCGGTATATTAATTTTATTATCCGACTACCGCGAAGCAGAAATAAAGGCTATGATTTCTTTGGCTGGTATGTACTCTCATATATTCCTCTGTACCTTCTAAAATACTTACAAAAATTGACAGAGCGAAACCTAGTTAAAAAAATAATAATATATCAAAAACAAAACAACCTTATGTTTAACTCTTTTAAATAGGATATATAATTATTAAATTATTTCACTAGTATTGTTACATTGCGCAAATCAAATCAAATCAAATGCCAAAATTACTGACTTTAGTTAATTAAATAATTAAATTTTCTTCAATTGAAAAGGAAGAAGACGATGTGATAAGACTGTGGTACCACGAACATCAACGTGTGTATCAAGATCGACTTGTTAATGATGAAGATCGAACTTGGTTTGTTAAGTGAGTAACTTTTTTTAATGGTATATTATAAAAAAAATATAAAAATTCTCCACAGGATATTATAGTTATTATTATATATTAGGAATAATATACATATATTATATTATATATATATTATTTCTTATAGTTTTTACTCTCGTCTGAAGTGTCGTTAGTAAATGTGTGAAGTTAATAATGAATCTTTTTGTTATATCACACCGAATAAAATATTAAGAATTAAATCATAGAAATACTGAAAAAATATTAAATTTTTCTTATTCGTTTTAAAATAGTTTGTTAAGCAAGAAAATACGAACGGTGTTCAACAAGAAACCAGACGATGTAATCGGTGGAAGGTTGATGTTATTCGGTGACTTTATGGACATTGGAGCCGATGATAAGAAATATGTTGAAATAACTGATAAGGAAGAGGTGATAATTAATTTCCTAAATACTTACTTGTTATATAAAAACTTTTCAATTTCCTTTTGAATTATTTCATTTCTAGTTAGTGAAAAAATAATAATATACCGACTTATTAAGTCGTCGGCTTTGAGTATATTGATTTCTTAAAAAAAAAAAAAAATTAAATTAGCTTCACGCTATATCCCGCACACAGCAGGGTAGGCAGAGGGAACCTAGTGTAAAGACACTCAGTTCCCCACTTTCTGCCGAGTTCTGGAGGCATTACGTGTTGAGTGGCAGAACTTAACGCCGCGCTTAACCTCGACACCAGAGCGAAGAAATGGAAATATAAATTTGAGTAAATATTTCATCTCTTCGAGTGGGGATCGAACCCACAACCAGTCGGTTTTGCAGTCACACCTCGTGCCGCTGCGCCACGACCGGCCTCGATGTACATACTTGACAAGCAGGCTTATCTTATATCTGCCAAATGACAAAATAAACTATCTCACGCTACAGTATAAACGAAAACAACTGAATAAATATCTGACATTGTGTTGGGAGCTCTCCAGCAAAATGGAAAATTATATTATGGAAATATTGTTCTTACAATTTACTTTACTAAAAAATCTGTGCACCTATTAAAAATATGTAGCCGAGTGTCATTGTCATAAAATTTTCTCAGTCTTTATATATTACATATAGTACGGCTAATGTATCGGAGGAACTTTAAAGTTAGGCTTTCTGAACTTTGGTGCACTGTACACTTGGGGAGAAAATAATCAAAAATAAGTAAAAATCCTAAAATCTAAATTCTATAAATTCAGTCTGGCACGGTTCATCGTCTGTATTATATTTTACAGCTGGATGAAGTGCTAGCGCATTATCTGAACGAATACAACCTGTCCACGACTGCTCCGTTAGATTTAGTTCTATTTGAAGATGCTGTAGGCCACTTGTGCAGGTTATCTCGAATTATGAGACAACCCATGGCTAATGCCTTGCTATTAGGCATGGGTGGATCTGGTGAGTAAATATGATATATTTTTAAATCATTATTGAAGCCAAGAGCTAGATTGACTTTGGGAAACAATCAATTTGGAGAAAGGTCACCTAAAAATATTTTTTTAGGAGCATTTTATCAACGCCCTTGGTTGATAGAGCTAGTCAGTGAAGGAATTAGCGATCTATGACTCATTTCTTTACTATCATTGTATACAATTAGTATTGACTGACTGACTGATTAAGGTTGTGTTAAAAAAGTTTTTATATTATAAAATAGATATTACTTTTTATTACGCCAGGTCGTCAGTCCTTGTCCCGGCTAGCGGCGAACATGGCGGAGTTACAATGTATGCAAATAGAGATAACCAAAGCGTACGGCGTGAGCGAGTGGCGCGAGGACCTCAAGACCACCATGATGAAGGCCGGAGCTGATAATCGGGGGATTGTCTTTTTGTTTTCTGATGCTCAAGTGGGTTGTTAAATTTTAATTGATTTGAGTTTTGATAAATATATTTATATTTTTAGCTTTAGGCTCTTCTACATTGCAAAAAATAAAGCATGTATGATCAAAGTAAAATTTACAAAACAGTGAAAATCAGAAACTAAAATTTGAAGGTCGCGAAACATAAATTATGTAAAGTCTTATTTTAAAGTCTCCTAAATTTGGCGGAAAGTGGAGAACGGAGAGTTTTAACACTAGGTTCCCTCTACCTACCCTGCTGTATGCGGGATTACAGCGTGAAGCTGATATAATTGTTTTTTTTTTAATTTTAAAGGAATACATAGATAATTATTTTTCATAATTAATTTCACGATGAATTTTTATGCCAGCCACTATTAGTTTTTGCTTACCTTACGACCTAAACGTGTTAGTGAAGATGAATATTAAAGTTATTATTTTTAACTCGTCTACTATATTTATACGATATATGTATATGAAAGATCTAGTATAATTTTTATAAGCTTCTGAAATAGACCGTCCATTTAGAATATATATGGGATTAGGCAAAGGTAACCTAGTAATGAAGCACTTAATTCCCTACTTTGATAAGAAGAGCAACACGCAATGTCATTAAATTTGGACGGTTTCGGATTTGGTCGGACGGCCTCGGTCTACTCTACTATATTCGGAATACATCGTAAAGTTAAAAAATCGACTATTTTTTTAAACTTTACGCTGGATCCCAAGAAAGCTAGTAAGTATACAATATAAAATTCTAGATCAAAATGGAGTCGTTTCTAGAAGACTTAAACAACATCCTCAGTTCGGGCGACGTACCAAATATATACGAGGCGGAAGATTTAGACGTGATATACATGTCGGTGCGTCACGCCGTTATGGAAATGAATTTGGCTGCGACCAAAACTAATCTGTTTGCGTGTTACCAGCGCAGAGTTCGGAGCAACTTGCATATTGTTGTTGTTATGAGTCCTGTTGGGGAGGTTAGCGTTTAATACTGTTGTTGTCTTTGTTGTTTAAGTATAGAAAAAAATGTAGTTAAAACACTGTTCTCTCCACGTTTTGTTAGTTTAATAGGTTGATCTCTTTTATTATTGTGATATAATAGTAATATTAAGTTCAGTCGTACTACTGCTAGGGGTGCGACTTTATATGCGACAGCGCGTTCTACTCCCACTCGAGGAATTAAAATATTTAATAAATTAATTTCCTCGCTTTTAGGCTTTGCCACTGAACACGTAATGCTTCTAGAATATCTTAATGAGAACGGAGCCGAAATTCCAGCTGTGCCACGATGACTGTTATTTTTTAACTCTTTCGTATAGCATAGAAACGATATTGTCCTTACTTTAGTCTTATGATTTTGCTTTAAGAAACCCAATAAGTAACGCTTTATTCAAGACTAGCGGCTCGCCCACGGCTTCGCCCGCTTAAAATACATGATTATTGATTTAATAAGCAGAATTGATTGACAACTATAATGATTTCTAATATGATTTTTTTAGGACATTATCGTCAAAGAATTTTTGATTGTTTTAAATAAAAAAATACGACCATTGTTGATATTTGATATTTATAAAATATACATAAAGCTAATTATTAATTACACGTATATATTTTTGTAACTTTGTTCTTTTTACCTATATTAGATATATACTCTGTTAAATGTGCTGATGTCAGTGAATAATTTAATTTACTCATTCAGAACCGATTTTAATGAATTAAACTTTAGTAGTTTAGTTGAGTTAAAACAAAGCAATTGGTGAAATTTTCAAGTAAATCGGTTCAGTACTTTCAGAGAAAAATGTGGACAAAAATATGTCGACGGACAGACAGACAGACAAGAAATTAAAAAAAAAACTTTTTGCTTTCTATTATTCTTTTTAAGTGTCCCTCTATCCATTTCAGTCAAAATTACTAAATGTACAGACAAAATATTTTTACTGTCTTATTATATATAGAGATTTGAATCTAAGACTTTACAATTTGGTACAGTCTTTACAATATAAATAATTCGCCTATTACAATATCATGAGAAAATAATATGTAATAATGTTGTTTTTAGATCTTCCGTGCGCGTCTTCGTCAGTTTCCATCGCTGGTAAACTGTTGCACAATAGACTGGTTCAGTGAGTGGCCCAAATCCGCGTTGGAATCGGTCTCGAGACATTTCTTCACTAATATGCCTGAGTTGCAAACGAATGATGAAGTGATAGAAGCTTTGGTGGTTAGTGTTTATTCAATGTTTCCTTGTACCAACGACTAAACGAGATAAGCTTGGTTAAAAGTTAGTAATATATATTTTTAAATTTTTTAACATATGTAAAAATAAAAAAAAAAAGTCATAGTAGGCAACTGGTGTTCTATCACTTTTTTTCTCTCTGCTACTTATCAATCGTGCCTCTTGGAGTAGACAGTAGGACAGTGCAATAATTATTTACTTTTTCAATTATTGTACTATTTTATTTTTTCTCTTTTAAGCTATCATAGAAAAAGATCCTAAAATATATATTTATTTTAGTCCGTTTGTTGCTTCGCCCATCAAAGTGTGGTTGAAGCTAGTGCCAAGTTCCTCGCGCAACTAAATCGCCTGAACTATGTAACGCCGATGTCGTACATGGAAATGCTTGGAGCTTACGCTGAAATGTTCAAAAAGAAGCAAAAATCTATTCTCGTTGAATCTAATGCACTAAAAACAGGTAATATTTATTTGTACTAAATATATAAATATATGTATAATACACACTACGTCGTCTTGTTGTAATTACGTAGTGTAAACATTTTAATAAGTTGCTTAGTGTAGTATACAAATCAGCTTCATGCTGTATCCCGCACACAGCAGGGTAGGCAGAACCTAGGAACCTAGGAACCTAGTGCTAAGACACTCCGTTCCCCACATAGTGTAGTATAAGGAAAAACTAATACATGTTTTCTTGAAATTCCTACGGCAACGGATATCAATCTAGAAGAATTAAAGATTCGGGCTCATATTATCGTATAAAATACTATATTAGTCTTTTAACATTTTATAATATGATTTTTTTTCAATAACATAGGTTTAAGTAAATTAAATCAGACCGAAGTTGAAGTTAAGCAATTGCAAATAGAACTAGCGGAACTAAAACCGATGATGGAGAAAGCGGCTGAAGAGACTAGGAAAGTTATAGAGCAAATCGCTATTGACACGGTACTATTATAAATATACGATTATAATAAAAATAAAAAAAAAATCTATTTAATCTTAATCTTCACGCTGTATCCCGCACACATCAGAGTAGGCAGAGGTTAAGACACTCTGCTGAGGAACCCAGTGTTAAGACACTCTGTTCACCAGTTTCCGCCGAATCCTGGAGGCATTGTGCGTAATGTAATATTATTGTAATAATTATGACCATACTAATATAATTGAGGTCATGGCATTGTAGAAAAGTGGTAAAAAGTTGGTAATATGTTGTGTATACGTTTGATTTACGTACGATAAATATATTATATTTAAATGATCTTCGTTTTCCCGTTCTGACGGGGTAAACAAGGACGAAAGTCATTGTAATTATTTTTTTAGCTTCTCGCTTGTGCCCCACATATAGAAAGGTAGGCAGAGGGAACCTGGGTACCATTAAGACACTTCCGTTAAATTCTAGAGGCATGGCATATTGAATGGCGGCACTCAACGCCGCACTTTGCCTCGTTAGCAGAGCGAGGAAAATGATGATGTTATTTCATTTCCTCTAGTGGGAATCTAATCCACAATCTGTCACTTTTACAGTACCATGCTTGTGTTCCACTATCTTTTTAGATATGCGAGGATAAACGAATCTTATAAAAATGTATGTGTATTAAAAAAAAAATTTTTTTTAAAGTAAAAATTTTCTGTAGGAAATAGCAGAAGATGCTCGTATTAAAGTAGAAAAAGAACAAGCCATAGCAGAATTGATGGCTAAAGAGACGTCAGCAATGGCTGAAGATGCGCAACGAGATTTAGGTAAACTTAAACTTAGCTTTAATATGCAATTATTTGTAATTATATGTCAAAGTGATTGGGTTTTAATCCTGTTTTGTTCATTATTTTTTATTTGAATATATAATATTATTTTTAACTATTTTAATGTGTTATTCCACACTTAATAAAGAAAAATACGTCCAAGTTTGACGGTGACTTGGACGGTTTCCAAAGAGGTGCGGGTTCAAATTCCGTTGCATTAAAAATGTTATACATTTTCCTAATAAGTATCATATAATATTAGTCAAAGTTGTGGCAGTGAAGTTAGAGTACTTGTTAAATTGTTTTTGTTACTTGTTAAATGTATAATGTCACTATTTACGTACACAAAATGGGGCGTTGAGTTACAAAACTATCTTAAATGCCCGCAACGCACCTGTAGCTTCTCTGGTGTTACACGAGGTTTTGGGTGGCGGTGATCACTTACGATCAGGTGACCTAAACGCTCATTCGAGTGTTTTTTTTCTATAAAAAAATGTCTACACTACATTTCCACTAACTTTTATATATACCTATTCAAATTCTAGATGAAGCAATGCCAGCTCTGAGAGCAGCAGAGAAAGCTTTGCAGGAACTAAACCGCAATGACATTGTTGAAGTGAAGGCCATGAAGAAACCACCAGCGGGGGTCGTTCTTGTTATAGAGTCACTATGCGTTGTATTCGATATAAAACCTATTAAGGTAATGTTATTATTAAAATGGAAGATTATATGTATTTTTAAGCTTCACTCATCCTTTTACCTTCATATAGAAGTGAATAATGAGTTATACAGAAAGCAGAAAAAACCTAACAAATACAGACGTTATTTTTTCACGATATTTATAATTTTTTTTTATCAGCTTCACGCTGTATCCTGCACACAGCAGGGTAGGCAGAGGGAACCTAGTGTTAAGACGTTCTGCCGAATTCTGGAGGCATTGTGTGTTGAGTAGCGGAACTCAGCGCCGTGCTTTTTGCCTCGACACCAGAGCGAAGAAATGAAAATATAAATGTAAATAAATATTTACTCTCCTCGAATGGGGGCCGAACCCACAACCAGTCAATTTTACAGTCACACATTGTGCCCGTGCGCCACGACTGGTCTCTACAATAACTCATTACAATTTATATTTAACTAAGTTTAATATTTGGAATAATTTTGAAGATATTCAGTATTGTCTATTTTACGGAGTAAATCTGTTATCTGTTAATATAATACTACTAATTTTATTAAAAATATAACTCTTTCTTTGTTCCTATTTTTATAATATATGTAAAAAAAGAACTATAAATAAATGATGTATGCTCAAGTAACAAATTATAAATCAGGAACCTGGAGCATCATTTGGCCAAAAAATTCTCAACTATTGGAAGCCAGGATCACAAATGTTGGCAGATCCGACTGCGTTCCTCGACTCTTTGATGAAGTATGATAAAGAATCTATCACCGAGGATATGATTAAAAAGCTTAAGAAATATGTGGTTGATCCAAATTATGAACCTACTAAGATATCAAAAGTATGTTTTATGCCGTTTCTCATTTGTTTATTTTTGATAACTTATTATTTATCTCATTAGAAGAGAAAATACTTTCAGAACAGCATAAGCTTATAAATGTTAATGTGAATACATCTATACGCTATTATAATAAAATCGTAGCGGGTAGGTGTCTGTATATGGACATATAAAAGAAAAAATATTATTTGGGTCTTTATTAATGTAATAAATAGAACCCAAAAAAAAATGTTAAAATGTTTTGTCTGTTTGTCTGTGTATTTTGTTCACGCTAATCTCAGAAACCGCTTAACCGATAATTTTTACTTCCATGCCGAATGCAGTTTTAATAATTGCGAAATTTACTTAGGTGAACCCGTCATTTTTTACTAAGTAATCCTTAGAAAAAAATATCAACTTGATACTTGAATGTTTGTTTAAGATAACATACATTGTCAATAGGTTTCAAAAGCCTGCATGTCGCTCTGCATGTGGGTGCACGCTATGTACAAGTTCTATCACGTGAACAAGGCGGTGGCCCCGAAGAAGGAAGCTTTGGATCGTGCTACCAAAGAATTAGCTGCTGTTGAGGGTGTGAATATTCTTCTTTAATATTATGTTTCTCGTTTTTTAAACTACCTGATGTTTTATAGATATTATTATAGAACTTAAAAAATTAGAATGATCTTTAATTGACTATTAAATAAAAAAAATGTGTAGGATAAGTTGCTAGTGATTTGCCAGTGTTATTTATTAATTGTTTGTAATATATGCATCGTGGTCCAAATGCAAGGCATGCAATGAACAAACTTTAATTCAAAAGGAATAATAAAAGAAAAAATAAACAAACTCCCATAAAACACAGACTTGCTTTCACCACAGGTGCCAGTTTCAGCAGAATACTGCGCCCAATTTTTTTCTTTGCTTAAATAATCATTTGTTTTGATTTATGCTTTATTAATTATTTTAATTTGCTCTATTCTGCACTGGTAGACCACAGTCTACCTTTGTTTTGTTTGATCAATAAATATCAATCCCTACAGCAATGCTAGCGAACGCAAAAGCAAAAATGCAGGCCTTGTTAGAAGGAATTGCGAAACTAAACGAGTATTTACAAGAAAAAGAAGAGGAGAAACGCAAGATGGAAGAAGATATTAATCAATGTTTGGCGAGAATGGATCGAGCTAATAGGTAAGGCTAACAGGTATTAGCTTTTATTAGATGTTTTTTTTAATTATATAAGAGAATGCATTGATCACTCTGTTTGACACTTTCTTCTTATTAATTATATTGTATAAGATAGCAACTGAACATATTTTTGAATGTAAATTACGGAATCCCAAATAATAACCAGCACATTGGTTTGATATTGAATTTCACATACACACACACGCACATACAAAATTTGCCTTACTCCTACCGTAGCATATTTTATTTTTTAAGAATTTTATTTGAATATTTAAATAAGATATAAAAGAAAATTATCTATCGACTTATACTATTTCTTTAGTAAAATAAAAAGTGTATTATATTTTTAAGTTTTAAGATTATATTCCTAAGATATATAATAATTTAATACTTTTTTTTTCTCAGATTGTTAAACGGTTTGTCCAGTGAAAGAGTTCGATGGATTCGTACAATCAAGGAACTAGATGTTGGCCAAATTAATCTTATCGGTGACATTATGTTGAGTGCATGTAAGTGCATATAATTGCTGTTAATTAAATTTATAAATAGATATAGGGCTATAGATAGGGCTATTGTATAGCGTTTGACCTATGTCTGGTTTGGCGAGTATACGTAATGATGGTGGGTTTGATTTTCGCTTGTTATAATTATATTTGTATAAAAACATTTCTTTTTGAATAATTTTTATTTACACAATGAGGTATACATTTGAAAAAGCCTCTATTTGAAGTATTTATTTTTTTTATTAAAGTTTTTAACAAAGACTTAGAAATCTGCATCAATTATTTTATATAATATTGTTAATTTCTTTTCTTTTAATATAAGTAACAATATTATATTTATAATAGGCACTTAAAAAAAATAATAACCTTAACTGGTTCAAAAAAAAGTGATTAACAGTAGATATTTTTATTTACTATTTTAAATACTATATAAAAATATATTAATTTAAATAGGTGCAGTTGGTTACATAACACCATTTACCGATGAATTTCGTAGAGAGCTACTAGGAGAGTGGATTAAACACATAGTGGTAACTTTTATTTATTCACATTTTGTCTTTATTTTAATTTAATATTTCATGAAACGGGAAAAAATATAAGAAATCATTTCCTTATTTATATTATTTAAAATATATTTTCTCTATAGTATTTATTTTAAATAGATATTTAAAATTTAAACCAACATATACAGAGTTACCAATGTGGTTAGTAGTGGCACACATGTGTGCGACTGTAAACGCGACGGGTTTTGGGTACGATCTCCACTCGAGGACATTAAATATTAAATATTTTCATTTTCTCGTTCTGGAAACGAGTTTAAGCGCGGCTTTGAATTCCGCAACTCAACATGCTGAATGTCTCCAGAATTCGGCGGGACGTGGGGAACGGAAGTGATTTAATAGGAACAGTGTACACTAGAGTCCCAGGTTCCCTCTGCCTAACCTGCTGTGAGCGGGATACAGCGTGAAGCTAAAAAAAATACCGAGATCTTCAAAGTTCTATGTTAAATTACGCGTATTTTCTAACAGTGATACATTAGCGGTATCAAAACAAGTCGCTCCCTGTTTCAACTTAATCCTTTTAATTATACCTTAATATACAATGTATAAATAAATAATATGTTTAATGCTATTTAAAAACTAAATAACCAGGAAGTGGCTGTGCCCCATACTGAGGGTGCCACCCCACTCTCAATACTTGGTGATCCTGTAGTAATAAGGTAAGATATCGGCGCTCTGGCCATTTAAGCTATATAGAATGTTCCCATCCAGCTACGTAAACATCCTTCCTTATATTTTTTCTTAGCTTGACGCTGTTTCACGTCCTAGATATCAGTATATGCAGAGGGAGCTTGAAAATAAAAATATTTAAAATTTTATTTCTTCGAGTGGTAATCGAACCCTTAATCATTCGCGTTCATAGTCGCACGTTTAGTAATTTTATTAAACACAAATAAAATAAAATTACCATAACGCCATATAAAATTTAACATATGGAACTTTTAAACAATCTTATAACCTTAAGTATAAAATACATTAATAATGAAAACGAGACAAACACTTCAAAAGACACAATTGCAGTCAAATAAACTCTTCCGCTTTATTATGTACTGTAACTGTACTGTGTGTAAAGATATACTCAATTGTTTCCTCTGTTTGTCTGTGCGATTGTTCACACTAATCTCTAAAACGACTGAACTGATTTATGTGTACAGTTTTTATTATTGTATTTTGACGAACATTTAGTGTTTAGTAGTTATTTGTTTTATTTTAATGGGTTCATTAATAAAAAAGTTAGGTCAATATAAACTATTTTTTTGTAAATTGCTTTACCATTATTATTTTATGAAATTGGCTGAAATTTTAGTTTTTAATGTATAGATATCGTTTTTAAAATGATATTGTTATTAAAATACATGAATAATCCAGTTTAGTAAATAAAAAAATGTGTTATTCAGCAGGCGATACGATCGGGTCGATAGTGTTGATATAAATCATGTCACATTAAGCATTTAGTATCTAAATTCGGTTTAGTTGTTTTTATTTAACTTTTTTACATTCGTCAGTTTGAATGAATTCATTAATTTTATTAGTGCTATAAAATAGATTAAAAATTAAATCAGCTTCATGCTGTATCCCGCACACAGCAGTGTAGGCAGAGGTCTAGAGGCTAGAGTCAAAAATATAAATGTAAATAAATATTTCATTTCTTCGAGTGGGGATCGAATCCACAACCAGTCGATTTTACAGTCACACATTGTACCCCTGCGCCACGACTGGCCTTATAAAATAGATGTAATGATTAAATTACTGCCCTTGATAAGTATTGATTAGTATTTATATCTTCATAGAGATAATTATGATCACTTTTTTGTGCAATCTGCATTTCTAGAAATAATTTGAACATAATATATTTATATTAAGAAATAGGTTTAGAAATTACAATCACATAATATATAGGGAACTTTTATATTTATATCATTGAGAATTTTTAATATGCATTATACATATTTTTTGCTTTGTAGACCACCAATAGTTATTACAAAGACATATTATACGACTTAAGATTAACAATTTTCCTTAAAATTATATAATTAATTTCACTTGCGAGTAATCGACGTAATTTGATTTTATCCATTTTATTTTTCCTACTAAAATTTCTTTATACTCTATGATGAAAGCTATCTTATATATTTATTATAATTTGCTTTAGGCTTTGAACTACATGTATTATCATGCTAAAATTCATTCACCCCAACCAGTAGTTATCGTTATTTTAAATGATTTGTCATTTTCGGTTTAAATTTTTTTTTTAAGGAAACTATAATGAAAACGGGATGAAAACGATGTACCTCCAGACCCTAGGCTATCGCCGTACAAAAAACAATCATTTTTATCCGGTAATTGTTAAGTGATAGGAGAATAAACGAACAGACAAACAAACTAGAATTCTGCTGAGTTGTTTTTTAGCCTCTATAATTGATATTATTATGTTAATCGACCTATTTTTTTTATATCTTTCATGTACAGAATTGAGTTCTTTATCTTTTTATTATATAATAATAAAGAGATTATTAGGTACTATAAAATATTAGAAGTAAATATTAGTAAAGATTTCTATATATATCCTATTTTTTCGTACATAGAAACTGGCAAATGTACGGGCTGCCTCGTGACCCCCTATCAGTGGAATCGGCGGTATTAATGTCTAATTCGAGACGATGGCCGCTCATAATTGATCCGCAAACGCAGGCCAATAAATGGATTAGAGCCATGGTACGTTGTTATGATTTATTAGTATTGTGTTTACTTAGATGGTTAAAATGATTAGTACGTGAGGCCACTCGTGGTGGGAGGAGTGTATGGGTCATAACTAGTTTTTGGTATGGTCAGTTTCCAGGAGGCGCGAGTTCGAATCCCGCTACGTTCAAATTTTTATACGTTTTCTAAATAAGTATTTTTCTTTCCTAAGTGGGGAATAATACTTTAAAATGTTTAAAAATAGTTTTTTTAGTATACTATTATATAAATCTAGGAAACAAAGATAGTTTCTTTACCTTCACGCTTTGTCCTGCACGTAGCAGGGTAGGCAGAGGGAACCCGAAAATCTACATTCTATTCCCATTAACATATTTCCATTCCCCACATTCCGCCGAATTCTGAAGGCATTGCATGTTTAGTGATGAAACTCGACGCCGCGCTTTGCCTTGTTACCAGAGCGAGGAATTGTAAAAAAATAAAATTTGCTTTACGCTGTATCCCACACACAGTAGGGTAGGCAGCCTAGCCTATCACACTCCGTTTCCCACTTTCTGCCGAATTCTGGAGGCATTGCGTGTTGAGTGGCAGAACTCAATGCCGCGATTTGCCTCGAGACCAGAGCGAAGAAATGGAAATATAAATTTAAGTAAATATTTCATCTCCTCGAGTGCAGTCACACTTTGTGCCCCTGCGTCGCGACTGGCCACTAATTGTAAATACTTAATATAATTTTATTTCCTTCCCTCGAGTGGGAATCGAATCGATAATGTCGCACTTACACCATGACAGGTCTTAATATTTATATAGTAATCTCAAAATTATATACCTATGTAATAATTTGTTTCTAATAATTTTCAGGCTAAAATAGAAGGCTTAATAGTTTGTAAACCGAACGACCGAGATCTATTGCGAAACTTTGAATCGGCACTCAGATTTGGAAAGCCGTTACTACTAGAAAATGTAGGTCAAGAGCTCGATCCTGCATTGGATCCTGTGTTGAAGGTATTTCAGATGGCCTTACTAGAATTATTTGATTGGATTTCATCTAACAGAATATCTATCAAAGGGCCTTTCTGTGTTTATTTTAATTATATATATTTTATTATACAAGTATATTTTTTATAAATATGTAATAAAATGTCAGTAACTGAATTTAACCCACTTTAACATTATGACAATACAATTATAGAATATTATAAAGCTAATTTGATGATGGAGGCAGGACCTGGAGGATAAAATCGTATTTTTGGTATTTCTTAAACTATATATTTTTTCTTTTGTTTAGCATCACACTGTATAAAGCAAAATAGGCAAAAAAGGGAATTTGGGTACCTAGTGTAAAAGCAGTCCGTTTCCCGTCCCCGCTTTCCGTCGAATTCTCTAGGCACGTGTTGAGTGGCGGAACACAACACCGCGCCTAGTCTTCTTTATTAAATAAAGCTCTAAATTAATGAACAGCGTCAGTACTTCCGTCAAGCGGGTCAGCTGGTGTTGAAGTTGGGTGACACACTGATTCCCTACGCGAGCGGGTTCAGGCTGTATATAACGACCAAGCTGCCGAATCCTCGCTACACCCCCGAAGTATCGGTCAAGGTGCAAATTGTTAATTTTGCTTTGGTGCCAAGGTTGGTTAGCTTTTTGCTTTTTTTATTATATTTTTTAGCTTCACGCTGTATCTCGCGTATAGTAGGGTAGGCAGAGGGAAACTAGTGTCTATTCCCAAAACTCTATTCCCTAATTTCTACCCAATTTTTAATACAATGCTTGTCTTTAAAAACTTAATTGTCAATAAGTGGCTGAACTCTTGTTTTAAGAGTGAGAAATTGAAAATTATTTATTCTTCCGAGTTGGGATTGATTCCTCAACCGTTGCGCTTTCAAGGCTATTCGATATTGTCTTTTGTTTAAGTCTAAGTTTTTTTTAAAGAGTTCTTATATAAATCTGTTATATAAACTATTAGAAGCTTAGTATTAAATTGTAAAAGAAACTGCAGCGACCTATCGAAATTAAGAATGTTTTATATAATCTGAAATGCAATATGTCTAAAATGAAAACAAAAATAAAATATAACAAATAAAAATATTTTGCATATACTTCTATCAGTGGTCTGGCAGAACAGCTTCTATCAATAGTAGTAGCTCAAGAACGACCAGATTTAGAAGAATTACGAGGACAGCTTATAGTATCGCGGGCCCAACTGTCTACACAGCTAGCGGAAATGCAATCTGATATTTTGTATGGATTGTCCAATAGCGAAGGTTCACCTGTGGATGATCTACCACTTATTCTGACTTTGGAAGCCATTAAGATTAAGAGTGCTGAGATATTGGTTAGTTTTTTTTTTTTATCTTCACGCTATACCCCGCACATAGCAGGGTAGGCAGGAGAGAATCTAGGAACCTAAGGTTAAGACACTCTGTTCCTATTAAGGGAACTCATTTCTGGTAACATTTCCGTTCACCACTTTCCGCCGAATTCTTGAGGTGGAGTGGCGTCCACGGATTGCGTTGCCACTTGTTACCAGTTGGAGAAAATATTAAATATTTAATTCTCTCAAGCTGGACAAACAATTGAGATACGCATATAATTTTAAGTATTTTATTCAAATTAGAACAACTAAAAATTTAGATAATTAAAACAACTAATTATGATTTCATCTTAGATTCTCTACTTTATTAATATTTTTTAAAATAATAAATTTCTACTAATATTAATTGTTATAAGTGTTATATATTAAGCGTTATTACCAACATTATTAATTAACTTTTTTTTTAAAGATTAAAGTAGAAGACATAGAGACCACATCCGCCCAAATAGACGAGGCGCGTCTCGGCTACGTGCCGGTCGCTAACCGCGGACAGATCCTGTTCTTCTGTCTCTCGGGCATGGCGAACGTCGACCCAATGTACCAATATTCCTTGGAGTGGTTCGTCAAACTGTTTGTGAGGAGTATGGCGGAGACTGAACACAATGGTATATTAAATTCATTTTGTTTATACATATTTTTTTATCGGATCAACGCTTTGTCTTGTTACAAGAGCGAGGAAATGAAAATAATAAATTTTTCCTAGTGTGAATCGAACTCACTATCATCGCGCTTACAGTTAGGCGTTATACCACTGTGCCACACGGCCTTGTTAGAACAATAATTTTAATGTGCAATATAAAAAGGCTTCTTTTTGCAATCCACAAAATACAAAAACAAAAAAAAGTAAAATAAAGTGGGGCTGTGTGGAGCAGAGTATTTTAACACTAGGTTCCCTTTGCTTACCCTGCTTGTGTAGCGTGAACCTGATTTAAGTATAAATATATATATTTCACATAATGTTTTCTTTCCCACAGAGGATATAATGGAGAGGGTCGATATTATTATTGATCATTTCACGTTTCTTCTATACCAAAACGTGTGTAGGAGCCTCTTTGAAAGGCATAAGCTGTTGTTTGCTTTTCTGCTTTGCGCCCGGATTTTGCTCGACAACGCCACCATTAGATATCAAGAGTTTAATTTTCTCTTGAACGGAGCTAAAATTGAAGAGGTGTGTCATTTTTGACTTTTCTCTTTATAAAATAAAATTATTGTTCTAATATATATTTTACTATTTATAGGGGCCGTCGTGGCCAGGGGCACAAGTGTGCGATGTGTGTAAACACTGTGGGTTCGATTCTCATTCGGAGGAATTGATTTTTCTTGTAATATTTTCATTTGTTCGCTACAAAGGCAAAACGCAAAGCATCGGAAATTCGGTGGGAAGTGGGGAACGCAGTGACTTAACACTTGGTTCCCTCTACCTACTCTGCTGTATCAGGATACAGCGAGTAGCTGAAAAAATATTTTATTGAAACCAGTTGTGGCGCACGGTAACGAGATTACGCGTTGAGTGGCGAACCAACGCCGCAGTATGTACCATAGCGGAAATGAAATATAAAATTTAATTATTTTCTTATTTAAACAGAAATTATTTAAAGGTTCCCCATTTATAAAGAATTGTTTAATTTAACTCGGCCAGATAATATTACGAACATGTTATAATTACACCCAATTGATTGAAACGTAATCCCTTTTTATTTTAAAACAAAACGTCTCATTTTTATTTACTATGAAAGAATTAATTCAGAGTTTTAAAATATTTGTGTATTGTGAATCAGAAAATATTCATCATTACAATAAATAATTAATTTACCTTTTCAATAATAAATAAATATTTATAAGATCGTTCGTAAATGTATGGCCTGCTGTAAAGTATTCAATATACGAACCCGTTAACTCGTTTGCATTGGACTGATTATAAATGCAGTGATCGTGGGTTCCATTTCCTGTCCAGAAAATGGTTCTGATATCGAAACAACGCGCTACTATACGAATATATATACATTGCTCTTCATGAATAATCATTTAATACTGCTCGTAATTATGAAAGATTTTTTTACGTACACACATACCCTACAGCGAGGTGAGGAGTTCTGCCACTCAACACAAAATGTCTCGGAATTTAGTTGGAAAGTGGAAAACACAGTGTTTTACTACTATTGCCTAGCCCTATTGCCTATCCTGCTATAAGCTATATAGCTTGAAAGTAAAAAGAAATACGTCTACAATAGTTTGTTTTATTTAAATAAATAACTACTATAGGAATTTGAAAATCCTGAACCAAAATGGATATCACCAAAGATGTGGCTAGACATGTTGCAATTAGCATCCTTACCCACCATGCATCAATTTGTACTGGACTTTCCGCAACAGACGAAGTTTTTTAAAACTTATTATGACGCATGGAATCCTCATAAGTTAGTATCTATTCTATCTCTAAAAATTAAATGAACTTTAAATGATAAAGTACAGCGTTAACTTCCGCCATTCAACTCGCAATGTTTTGAAAATCGAACGAAAACTAAGGAAAGAAATGTCTTTACACTCAATTCTCTGCGTCTATCCTACTATATGCTCTATACAACGTGAAACTAAAAAGAAATTCTCATGTTATTAGAATATATTTTTTTACATTAATACAGACTGCCGTATCCTAAGCCTTTAGACACACAACTGGATCACTTTCAAAGATTACTTGTTTTGAAATGTTTGAGACCTGACAAGCTTATACCTGGACTTCAGGTAAATAAGATAAAATATATTTTTTTATATTATTTCTATGTCATTTATATTTACCTAATTCATGTAGTTTCAATTAGCCTACTCATTGTATAAAATAATTTATATATCTGTATGCTATACAAATATAAAAGTAAAATCTCCAACTGTTCCAGGACTACGTAGTGACAGGGCTGGGCGCGCGGTTCGTGGAGCCGCAGCCGGCCGACTTGGCGGCTCTGTACGCTGAGTCTGATCCGTTGGCACCCATCATATTTGTACTGTCCACTGGAACTGATCCGGCTGCAGGTTTTGACATTTACTAAGAATTTAAGATAAATAAAAATAAATATTAAGCCAGCTTCACTCTGTACCCCGCTTACAGAAGGGTAGAAAGAGGGAACATAATTTCTTTCTGCCGATTATTTTTGAAACATTGAGTGAGTGGCGGAACTCAACGCCGCGTTTGTACCTCGACACCAGAGCGAAGAAATGAACAATACGCAATGCTTCCAGAGTGGAGTGTCTCAACACTAGACTCCCTCTGCCTACACTGGGATACAGCGTGAAGCTTAAAAAAGTATTTAGCCTGTAAACATAACAAAATTTATCTCTTGAAATTGTAGATCTTTTAAAGTTCGCCGACAAAATGAAGATGGGTAAGCGTTTCGAGAGTATCTCCCTCGGTCAGGGGCAGGGGCCGCTCGCCGAGGCGATGATGAAAGTGGGCTGCGATTTCGGAAATTGGGTGTTTTTCCAGGTTACTACTTCTTTTTCGTTTTTGTTTTGTTTAACTTTTTTCTTTTCTGTTGTGTTTTATTGGATTTGTTTGATTGTCATTTTAGTACTATCTCGTCTTTTTTATTGTAAATGGAAATTTGTTGTCTGTGGAATTTGTGTATTTGTAAATTGAAGCTATATATTAGGTTGATTTTTTAATTTTGACTTAATGCTTGTTATGCTTTGTTATTGTGTTTGCTAAAAAACGATGTTATTATGAGTCTTTTAATATTTTATCAACAATAGTTCATCCTAGATAATATGTTTTTCTCAAAAAAATATTTATATCTTATGAAGAGACATAAATATTGTAAGAGGAATTAAATATGGTTCCCAAAGTATAATGTATATTGTGCTAAAAAGTCTTGTTGTTACTGACTTTCTTGTATTTTTTTAGAATTGCCATCTATCCCCATCTTGGATGCCAACATTGGAGCTGAACGTAGAGCAAATAATACCAGAACAAGTACACAAAGATTTCAGGCTATGGCTTACTTCGACCCCGTCACCGTTTTTCCCGGTCGCCTTATTACAAAATGGTTAGACATATTATCATTTTATTAAAAACTAAATAATAACACAATTAAAATTTGTCAATAGTTTCATTGCGAAAATTTAAATATTCGACGTGTTTGTGTGTGTTTTTTAAATGCAATTACGTCATTGTTGTACCAAATAAGCGAATGTATATAATAATAGTATTCTATTTTTAACTTGTTATAATACTTAAGATGTCGTGGTTTTTTACCTATTAAAATATTTTTTTGAAATGTTTTACTTTACCAATATAAAGTGTCGTTTGCACTATCACCACACTTCATATTTCACTTTATATTCTAAGTACATAGCTATCCAGATAGAGATGTTAATAATTTATTTATAAAAGAAAATACCTTATAATGGGATCTGAATCTCCAACCATCGTGCGTATATATTTTGCAATATAAAATACGTACAGCGTCGTACTTAAATAGTTTTATTTTTCACTTGTTTAATAATTCTACAAATAACTTATTACAAATTTAAGGCTACAAAATGACGGTGGAACCACCAAGAGGGATAAAGGCAAACTTACTCAAAGCTTATATGAACCAGGTCCCAGATTTTCTTGATTATTTCAATTCTACGGATAGCAAAGTTCCAAACTTCAAGGTTTGTGTTCTGTCTTTTAATCTAGTTAAGAAAACTAGAATATTCATGACGTTAATTAGCAGTAATTTTAGTGAAACTTCTGAATACAGATAGACAATAATATCTTTTGAAATAATATAGAATCAAAAAAAAAATAAAAAAAAACAGCTTCACGCATATAGTAGTTTTACTAATATTATAAATGTAAAAGCTTCACGATACAAATGCTGAACGGTTTTCAATGAAATTTCTGTAATATACCAGAACAACACATAGGCTATAATTTATGTAAAAAATGTGTTTTTTTTACTTTTTGTTCTTTTTGATAACCCGAAATAAAACGCTAAGAACGTTAGTAGACTCCTTAAACGCTACGCTCACGCTTTTGATGTTTTGTATCCAAAAGTATTCACATTATTGTCACATTAAGCTGATTCTCATTCAAAGGTCTTTGGAAGAACATACTAAGAATAGAAATATATTATTTAGAAATTGTATAAAAAAATATTTTTTGCGGGATTGAAACCCGCGCCGTTTTTATCTCATTTTTTTGGTATTGGAATATCCTTACAGTAAGTGGGCGTATAAACGACGTACCTTAATAGGAACTATATGTAAAACTAGTGATTAGAGCACTTGGACGTTTTCCAAGAGCAAGAAAAAAATATATACGCACGCGCTTTGCTTAGTTACCAGAGCGAAGGAATGAAAAATTAATAACATTTTTTTTTAATTTTAATTCTTACTTACACTACAGACTTATTTCTGTAGATACTTTTTTCTGTAGATATTTATTACCTAGAAGTAGACTTATGTTATTACATACATAATATATTTCTATATT
>JAATLQ010014633.1:13585-33773 GCA_013421005.1 Heliconius erato x Heliconius himera | reverse complement strand
CTTTATAATCGCACCACTTGTCTGTCTTGGGGTTAAAATGTCCAGGAAATACTATATTAGCGATATTAGTCGCCATTTCCACAAAAATCTATTTAATTTTCCTCGTCGCCAATAAAATGATACTACAAGTTTGAAGTATGAAGCAAAACTAATTTATTTTCTTAATACCCACAATATAATTATTGAACATCAATGTCTATTTAAGTACACAATTTTACCAACATAATTAATATATAACAGGTTCGATTCCCACTTGAGGAGATGAAATATTGACTTAAATTTATATTTCCATTTCTTCGCTCTGGTGTCGAGGCAAAGCGTGGCATTGAGCTCTGCCACTCAACAGGCAATGCTGCCAGAATTCGGCAGAAAGTGGGGAACGGAGTGTCTTAACACTAAGTTTCCTCTGCCTACCCTGCTGTGTGCAGAGTGAAGATAAAAAAAATAATAATTTGTACATAAGCATTGTGTTGTGTTTGCCAATATAAATATGTAAGTTCTATTTTATAAGAAAATATTTATTGTTTGTGACTTTTGAACTAAAACACTCACATATTCACTCAATTCATCTTGTTTTCAGTATTTATAAAGATTTATATAGACAATATGTGAATCCATTTTCTCATAGTAGAAAATTGTTGGGCTTAACATAATAGTTGTGGAATTAAATTTAAAGATTTGGTAAAGATAGTTTGGTTGTGGTAGTCAGATACTTAATGAATATCTAAAATTAGATAGGAGGAAAGTTCAATCACCACTCGAGAAAATTAAATATTTATTTAAATTTATATTTTCATTTCTTCGCTATGGTGGCGAGGCAAAGCGCGGCGTTAAATTCCGCCACTGTTGTGGCACAGAGGCACAAGCATAATTAACTGTAAACGCAAAAGGGTGTGGGTTTTATTCACACTTGAAGAAATGAAATATTTAATATTTAATATTATTATTATTATTTGACATTTTAATTTTCTCAATCTGTTAACCAGTGAAAGTATGGTGTTTAGTTCCGCCAATCATTACATGAGGCTAAAAAATTATATTCAAACGGAGATATATTTTAATATACTTACATCAAATTCCAAATCAAACTCATACTTCAGCAGATTATGCACATACCAACATTTGCCAAACCATTTTGTGCCAGTTTTGTCTGACTCTAACCTGAACCAGTCATTGTCAGCTTCTTTATTGTTTTGTACATACTGTAATAAAATAAATGCAACTTATGTTTATATTGTAATTTATTTTAAATGATATAATTTTTTTAATTATACTTTGGACAGTTTCTAACACCTATAAGTTTGTTAAATATTTATCTATACATATATGTATATAAAAAATATTCTTAGAATATAATTAATATTTAATTATCTAAAATTTTTAATTGTAAAATATACACTGCTTCAATAAGACATTTATAATATGAAAGACTTTTTAGCTTTATCTAAGTAAATGATAAATAATTCACAGCCAAAACTGTGGAAGTAATTTGAAAATGTATAAAGGTAACAAATATAAAAATTAAAGACAATATAAAAAATGAAAATTTTAAATAATATATCCAATATTTTACTAATATTAAAAAACCAGTTTTGAAGTATATTATATATATCAAGTATTACACAACATATATATTCACTTGATTATAGACATTTTAGTTGAGCAAGTACTGGCTAAACTAAATTCAATTAATTTAGATATAGGAAAAAAATATAGGAAAAATTTAAACTATATCACCATAAAAAATATCTTAAGGCTTACTTAAAATGTTTATAGAAATTCTTAAAATTTTGTAGAAGAATAATATTTATGAATACAATTACAAAACACAGAAAGTGAAAGTTTAAATTTATTGTTTAGTTCTTGTAGAGTTCCAACATTTTACATATGTATAATAAATAATTAAATGACAAGAAGATTTTAAATTGATTTTTACAAGAAAACAATTAAAATAAATACTCAATATACCTTAATTAAAGCTTGATATTCTTCTTTGAGACGTGTCGTCCATAATTCCTTGTCTCTGGGCCCAGCTTTAGTTTTTAACAAGGGTATACTACTTAAAGTTTTCCGTGTGCCCTCATCTACCATTTTTAATATATTTTATATTAAACATAAGAGTATTTTAGTTTTAAATATACGTTTCCGTTCGGAACGTTTGCGTATACAAACTAAATGTCATAATTTCATAAATTATGCCGAAAGTGACATAACGTCATATTACGTGTCATGTTTTATTTTTTATTTTATTATTTATTTGTATAGATACTAGGATATTAATCTCTGTAAACTTATTAAAAAAAAACAAAATCAAAAATATTAATAAAAATTGTTAAATATGTAATTCTTGTGTATTTTTTTTAATTGCATATATTTTCGTTTGTTATACTTATTGGTAAAAATAATAACTTATATACGTCATAGTTAATATGTTTCTAGACGTTTTCTAAAATATCAATATTTGTCATTGTAGGAGGAAAGATTGTCAATTTTATGTGTACGCAAAATAATCTACTAGAATATTTTATAAAATTGTATAAAATAATAATTTCTTAAGCCAACTTATAAACATTACAACGTAAAATTATAAAGGTGCTTGATTTATAAATTACAAAAAATAATTCAAGTAACTTTACGCTGTGTTAGTATTATATTTTTTTCTTTTACAGAACATTTGTTTTGCTTAGTAGAATTTTAATTTATTTTGATCAGTTCATAATTTCATCGGATGTTCAAACAAATTGGATAGTTATCATTAAATATATTTAATTGTCTATTTATAACCATTCATGTCCCGCAAGTCGTGGGAGTATACAGGGAAAGTCTAATGTTAATTGATGCCGTTCTATACATTCATCACCTTATATTTTTTTTACATATTTATCAAGAGAATTACTGGTGTAAGCTGAAAAGCTTTATATCAACTCACCCTAAGTTGATATAAAGCTTTTAATTATTGAACTTGTATGAAATATAAATCAATTAATTTATACTATAGACATATAGATGAAATAATCCAACATCAGCAATGGGTTCTGAACAATCTATGCCTCCAAAGAAACAACCTCAAAGAGCTCCACCAGTCCGAAGAGGTCACACCATAGCTACATCCAGTTTTCCAGGTAATTTCTATAAAATGCTTGCTAAACTATTTCATATTGATTTTTTTTTATTTTAAAATATACATATTTATATTAAATACCTTTTTTAAGTCATTGCACATTGAGTGGCACAATCAGCTCTGCTTTGTCTTATCAGAAGTAATATAATCCTATTTCCCAGACTTTGAACCTAAAGCTGTCAATATATAATATTATCATGCCATCTAACAATTAATTCTTTAGTTATTCATCAATTTATTGATACAATCTATATTTATATATTATTTTAACAATATTACTTAGAAACAAGAAGGCAGGATCCAACACCAAGTGGCAATAATTCACCGGGAGCAAGCATGTGTTCTGATTCGGAACTGCCATACATATCTTATACAGTGGATAGACCTATTGGAGGTAATATGTGTATATTAGAATTAGTAAATCAAAATCAGCTTCACACTGTATCCTGCACACAGCATGATAGGCAGAGGGAACCTAGTGTTAAGACACTCCGTTCCCCACTTTCCGCCGAGTTCTGGACGTGTTGCCTGTTGAGTAGTGGAACTCAAGTGGGGATCAAACCCTTAACTATTTGATTTTACTGTCACACTTTTTGCTCCTGCTCCACAACTGGCCTCATTAGAATTAGTAATTAATTTTATTATGTTATTTTTATTTTAGTTTCACCTGGGTCCCGCATGTAGTGGGTAGGCAGAAGGGACATAATGTTAAGATTTTGTTTTGAGCTTCATCGAATTTGGCAATTGGCATGTTTAATTACTTTATTCAATACCAGCTACAGGTGGGAGGGGAGAAAGGCTTACAATTTTTTTTTGTTTATTTATTTTTAATTTGCCAAAATGTTTTATAATAAAAATGTTTTAAAGTATTTTTTAATGCTGTTAAAAATATATACTATACAAACTCCAAACGCTCTAGACTGATTCCTCCTTTGTTTTGTAATATAATATAAAACTAAGGAATGACATCAGTTACATCCATTATTTAATTAAAACATTAACCAATGTTTTTAAACATTTTTAAAGTGTTATTCCACACTTAGAAAAGAAAAATACTTATTTAGAAAACATATAAAAATTTGAACGTAGCGGGACTGAACCCGCGCCTCCTGGAAAATAGTTGTTGTTAGTGTTTAAAAATATTAAAAAAATGGTATTCTCTCTTGCCAAACGATAATTCTTAGTAATTATCTTTGGGTACTGGAAGTTTGTAAAAATCTCCCTACAGAGATACTAACAACATAAATAACTTGTAACAAGAACATATGGCTTAGTGGTCAGAGCGCCTGGTCGGCTTCCAGGAGGCGCGGGTTCGAGTCCCGCTACGTTCAAATTTTTATACGTTTTCTAAATAAGTATTAACCAATGTTTTTTTTATGGATGGTTCTTTGTGTAACTTTTACAGACTACAAAAGTCAGATACTTTTTAAAATACATCAATGAACAAGAAATGTATATTAATGTATTCTAAAAAGTTTCTGAAAAAGTATTATGAGAGTGGTAACAAAACAGAAACACTTCTACAGTGTGCTTTAAGTTTTAAAACATAGTGTAAATTTTGCAATTTTTTTTAGTAAAAATGTAATCATTTAGTTGTATTAGTGGGACCAGTTGTGGTGCAGGGGCACAAAGAGTGATTGTAAACACGACTGGGTTCGATTCCCACTCAAGCAAATTAAATATTTAAATAAGTAATAATTCATTTCCTCGGTTGGGGATCGAACCCACAACCTTCGCGTTACATTCACGACGGCTTCGAAAAGTTCACAAAAGTAGACTAAAATAATATTTAAAATGAATAATGTAAAATTATATATGAATGATTAAAAACTAAAATTGTTATACATATTATTACTTATAATTTTCTTTCTCCATACAGATTCACCAAAACATTCAGCAAAACAACAAAGAAATGATAAAAAAACAATCCTACAAAGAAGGCAACTTAGTGTCCAAGCGAGAAGAAATAAAAGGGCAAGAGATATAATTGTGGTGAAACATGCAACTGATACACAATTAGATGAGGATATAAGAAGATTACAGGTGAATATGTTATGTAGATGGTCCCAGGTTCAACATCCATTTATGTGAATATTTATTAATTTTATAAAGAGGCCGTTTGCGGTGCAGGGCCATACCGGGAACCAAGTGATAAAAGATGTTTTCGATAACCACTTTTTTTGTCGAATTATTTAAGCATTGCGTATTGAGTAGCAGAACTCAAAGCTGCACTTTTCCTTGTTACCATAGCAACGAAATGAAAATATATAATTTTAATTCTGCCTCATTGGAAACAAAAGCACAAGCGTCTCATTTACAGCCGCACACTTGTGCTCCTTGACCTACGACAGCCTCAAATATTACAAGATATTGAGTTAATATTAGGTTACAATAAAAAAAACTTTATTTTGCAGGAAATACCAACGTTTCTACCAATAATGCGTGGAACTTTAGGTCTACCAGGCGCAAGAGATCCAGAAGTATCGGAAGGTAATAGATAAGTAAAGAAATTAGTGCTTAGACACTGTTCACAATTAAATGTTTTTTTTTATAAATTTATTTTATTCATTTTCTGGGTATTATGAATTTAGCTAAGACAATTTTCGTGTAAATTGGCGGAACTCAACGCTGCGCTTTGTCTTGTTACCAAACCAACTCAATGAAAATATTCATCTCCCCAGAGTTGCAATCGAACTTTATTGCCCTCCATATGATTTGTTTACTAGTTCATAACGAATGTTGTAATGTATTTATATTTTTTTTTGCACATATTTATGTAAAAAATTTAGAATTAAGATTTCCGTCTAATTCCAGGTCTAGACCCGAAACCGTGGGTCAGAATGACGTCACGCATACAAGCCCACTTAGCAGCTTGCGCTCAACCCTTGGCCGCTGAAGAAATATATTTGGCTAACAAGATTAAAGAGGTATTTTTCTTAAAATCTTTGCTATTTGCTTCTCTTACCATTCACACTTGTTGTCGCAATTAAATTATATTAAGGCCATGCTATTGTAAATAGATTGTTGGATTCCCACTCGAGAAAATGAAATATTTCATAAATTCATCTCTTTGCTCCGGTACCGAGGCATAGCCGCCATTACAACATGCAATCCCTTCAGAATTCGGCGGAAAGTGAGGAATAGAAAAGTCTTAATGTGAACGCAGTGTCTTAACACTATGTTCCTAGGTTCACTCTGCTTACACTGCTATGTACGGGATAACGCGTGCTAAGAAATAATGATAATAATATATATTACAGGCTGACACGGAAATATCCCGTCTATACACAATAACAGTAGAAAAACAGAGGAGTAACGCAAAAAACGCAGAGAGATTCTCCAGAGTGAGAGAGATTGCTCATCAATTGTCAAGATGCAATTCTTTATTGAATCAAGTAAGTTTTTTTTAAATATAAAAATGTATAAATTAAATAATAATTTCGCTCTGTACTCTGTATATAAACAATGTATAAAGTCAAGTTGAATAGAGTAAAAGTAAAAATTCTAATTTAAAATTTGATAAATAAGACTGTCCAGTAAATTGCCTCATTGTTTTTATTTTATACTTAGTAATTCCAAAGTACGTATATATTCCACTTTTGATAATTTAAGGTGTGATGGTTGGCAGAACTCAACGCCGTACATTAATGTCTTAACCAGATCAGACAAAATATTGTAAATAAAAAATATAACAACAATTTTTTTTGCAGACACTACAAGATATCGATGAATTAAATCAATTACTGCCTGAAGATAAAAGATTAGAGAAATTTGTATGGAATGAAGTTAAATATACATAAAAATGTTTCTAACAATGATAAATTGTAGCAAATGCATTTCAATTCGAAATATATCGATGTATACAGTGTTAACATATCGATATTATGATATTATATCGATTTACCATAAATTAAGTAGAGGGATTAACTAAAAACTGTCACAATATTTAAATGCTTTGTAAATTTATTCTAGCTTAACATATATTATGTATAAATATATATAAAAAAGAACACAAAATGTCAAAACTAATATTTGAAAAAGATATCGATCTTAAAAATACAAATGTCGATAATATTTATCGACTATTTCTGAATAAATATCGATATTTTGACATCGATTGTTTATTAATGGTTAAAAATGTGAATAGCATGACTTTTAATATTAAAAAAGTATGAGTAGTATTAATTAGAGTTAAATAGATTATGTAACAGATAATATATAAATTAATAAAGTTATTAATGTTTTTTGTCTTGTTTGTTTTTTTTACGATTCTGTACCCCCAAACGGGACCCCATCACTGAGACTGCTATCTGTCTGTCCGTCTGTCCCCAGGCTGTCTCGTGAATTTTCACAGGTAATATATTTCTGTTGCGGCTATAAAATATTTTAAGAAGAGTCTCATACAACAAACGTGATTTTTTGCTTGTTTTTATAGACAATGGTACGGAACCCTTGTGCTAGTGCTAGTATGACATATTTATTTGATTAAATTAATAAAATTAAATCAGCTTCACGCTGTATCCCCCACACAGCGGGGTAGGCAGAGGGAACCTAGTTAAGACACTCCATTCCCCACTTAACTTATTCATTTGATATGTTGTACAAATAGCTATAAATTAACAAAACTACGTATGTTTTTGGCAATAAAAAAAATAAAAAACATTGTGAATTAGATATTCAATATATTTAGCCTACTAGTAACGTTTAAATAGATTTTTTTAAAGTTTATACTGTATCCCACATATAGCAGGGCTTAACTAGTGTTAACATTAGATGGGTGAATGGAGTATCTTAAGGTACTCCATTCCCACTGAGACACTTCCGTTCCCGCCGAATTTTGGAGGCATTGCGTGTTGATTGGAGGAATTCAACGCCGCGCTTTGCTTTGTAACCAGAACGAGGAAATGAAAATTAAAAACTTTATTTCCCTGCGTTGGAATCGAACCCACAATCTGTCGCACTTACAATTGCACGCTTGCATGCTCGTTCGCCACGACTAATCTCAATGGAATGTGTTTAGGTATATATGTATCTGTGATAATCAAATTCATATTTCAAATGAAAAATATATAAATCATGAAACTATATGGAGCGGGTATCGTTGAATACATTTTAAAACAAGATTTTAGGTTTCCTTATATCATTTTTTTTAACTAACAGTCTTGTATACAGTTAATAAATGTATATAATATGTTTCCTATGTCTTTTATAATATCTCTCAAAATATATGTACAAAGTTTCATCATAATCGGTGTAGCAGTTTTGGCGTGAAAGCGTAACAAACAAACTGACATACACATTTATAATATTAGTAACTTTAATTTTTAAAGTAACTTTAATTGTCATAGGTATACATATTAGATATTTATATAATTTAGTGTTTCAAGATTCGGCCATTATTATGCGGGGTTAGACGTAATGACATCCTACTGTAGGAGTTCAAATCCCCTAGATATTAATATCTTTAATGAAATAATAATTTTCTCCTTTTTAGAGGTAGTCCTATGAATATGATGATAATAAAGTCGAAATAAAAAGAAACATAACAACAAAAAGGCAATTGCTTAAAAACTATTAAAAAAAAACACGCAATTAGTTTATTAGGTTTAGCAGTTGGGTCCCATTCTTTAACCTATTAACTACTAATCCTAATAAATTATTAGGCTTTTAAGTTTTTAGGTAGTCGTTTTTTCTATAAAATATTAATTGAGCTATATTTATCTATCTAAAAAAAACTAAAAAAATCCTATAGGTAGATACATGAAATTGTAAATTTGAATTAAACCAATTCAGTCCCTGGAATGGGAATCGAATCCACAGCCGTCACGTTTAAAGTCAGATGATGTGCCTTATATGGCTTAATTAATAAGTTTATTTCCTTTAATAATTGTAGGTACCTATATCTTGTTAGAAAGTAAAGTACCTACTAGAGACTTATATTAATAATAGAAATCAGACGTGTATTAAAGTCTGCCTTGTAAACGATACAATCGTAGGTTCCATTCGCGCCCGAAAAAAAAATGAATTACTTACATTTCTTTCCAGAACAAGATAAAACGCAGCGTTGAGTTCCGCTAATCAAAACAACGTCTCCAAAATTGTTCGTTGCGTGTGACCTTAACACAAGGTTCCCACTACTTGCGGGATACAGCGTGAAGCTGACCTCTCAGAAATACGTCAGCTAGACAAAACCAAATACAAAATCTAGTACAAATTTGTCATATCAAAGTACTTCACTTATAGCACAGCGTGTTAAGAAACAATCATTGCGAAGTGGAATTGCAACGATCATTTTACTTCAGTGTAGTTTTCCTCGAGCTGTAAGTAAGACGCCTTTAGTTTTCCGATTACCGAGTTATATTTTTGAAGGTAAGTTTTAAATTATTTACCTAATTTTTTTAGATTACTGATTACCTAGTAATATTTTTTAAAGGTAAATTTTATTCTTTTTACCTATGTTTTGGATTACTGAGTAATATTTTAGTAGGTAGGGGTAGGTTTTAATTGTTTTTTATTTGTTATCAATTACTACGTAGTATTTTAAAAGGGAAACGCAATTTTTTTATTTTTTTTCGTCTTTTTTTAGTTATTTAAATAGAAAATCGTGTTAAGAGACTCCGAGTGATTCAGTTTTCTGTATATATTTTTCAATTGATATTCATAGATTTTTTCATTTGAACATGCAATATAATAATAAGATATCTTTAATGGAAATTAAACATAAATTGTTCAATAATATTAATAAATATTTTAATATTATCTATTTATTTATATAACTGAAATGAAGTTAAAAAACATGCGTTTAGGTTCCAAAAGACATTAATTTTATGCGATTTGTTTAACTTTTGTAATCTTTTCGATTTTTTTAAACTTATTAATAATTCATTAATTTTAATGTTTTAATAAAAAAAACAGGATGTAAATATATTTTTTTAAACTGTTGCCTATATTTTTCATTATATTTCATTAAATATATGCCACAGAACTTAATATATATTTTTAGGAAGTAAAAAAGACACGTTCTGTTTCCTTTCAAAAAAAAATCCATTTAAAAAAAAAATGTTTTCCATAAGTTACTAATTTTAACCTGCCTTTTCTCTCTTGTCTGCGTAATTAAATAGAAATATCTGAGAATTTTGTACGGCACATGAAACATTCTAAATGATGTCAGCTCTGACCGCAGCTCACAGACAAGTCTTAAATTCAACCTTAAAGATTGCTCTATATTTACCAGCTCAGCACTTCAACACTATATGAAACGCAAAATAAAAAATATTTGAGATCAATTCGACAAAATAGAAATTTGCAATACAGCCGGTGTCTATACGTTTATTTAAAAAAAATGTTGAAGGCGATTTAAAAAAACTGCAATAAAACTACAACTTAAAATATATTTTATAAATGAAATTGCTGATATTTCTTAGGCTAAATAATTTATAGGGAGGGAGAGGGAGTTAGGGAGGAGGCCTAGTGTAAGACACTCCGTTCCCCACTTTCTGCCGAATTCTGGAGGCATTGCGTGTTAAGTGGCAGAACTCAACGCTGCGGAATTGAGTTATTTAATTGTTATATTTATAAATACAACAATTAAATAACTCAATTGTAGGTAAATTATCTCCATCAGTCTATCCCTCAAATCGTTTGAGCATGAGCATGACCTTCCGATGTGGTCTCGGAAATATCTACAAGGGAATGGAGTGTTTCTCTTTTAACACTATATTCCCAGGTTTTCTCTTTCCTACCCAACTGTGTGCAGGATATAGATAGATAAAGTTATTGCGTGAAGGTAAAAAAAAATTTTTTAGCTTCACGCAATAACATTTCTCGTAAAATAAAAAAATATATCAGCAATGAGAATTGCGAGTTTTAATTATAAATTAAGTATAGTCATTGGAGATATGAGGAGAATTATAAAAGCATCGAGCATACTAATATTTTTACTTGCAGAGGTCGCAAATAGAATTTGCCTGACTTGTACAAGCGTCATTCAGAGAATGCCCAAAGGTATTGAATCCAGTCTTTCTTGGGTGTTTAGACACCGTTTTTCCGTTCCCATTGAGACAGGAAGCGTTCCGTGAGAGGCAGACCTCAACGCCGCGCTTTGCTTTGTTATCAGAGGGAGGGATTTCCTCGAGTTGAAATCAAACCCACAATTTCTCACGTCGACGTTTTCTGCACCTCCTTTTGGCACTTTAAAAGGTTATTTTACAACTAGGTCATTGTACAACGAGATTTTTATGAAAGGGAATGATTTTTTTTTGGCCACTAAACACAACTTCTGGCAAATTGGGCGGTGCGTGGAAAACGGAGTGTCTCAACACTAGGTTTCCCTCGCCTAACCTGCGTTCTCTAACGCCTTTTGTGTTTATTTATATGAATGCACAATTGTTTCTTATGTAAAATTTAGTTTACATTTAGTTAAACTAATATTAAACATAATATAATTAACATAAGTTATAAATATTAATAATTCAATTATTCATACATACGAGTAATTTTAGATTTGCATAAAATTCTCATAATAACTAAACGTTATTTAGTAAAAATTTTACTAACATATCTGATACCAATCGTGGCGCAGGGGCACAAAATGTGTCTGTAAACTCGAATGGTTGTGGGTTCAATCCCCACTTGAGGAAATGAAATATTTATTTACATTTATATTTTCATTTTTTCACTCTGGTGTCGAGGCAGAGCGCGGCGTTGAGTTCCGTCACTCAACACGCAATGCCTCCAGAACTCGGTGGAAAGTTGGGATCGGAGTGTCTTAACACTGCTCTGCTGTGTGCGGGATACAGCGTGAAGCTGAAAATAAAAGTAAACTAACATACAGAGGCCATTGTATCGCAGTGTCTGATTGTGAATGCGACGATAGTGGGTTCAATTCCCAGTCACGAGGAATTAATTATTTACATTTATCCGCTCTGGCAAGATAAAATAAAAGAACTAAAAAAAAATATTCTGTAGAAAATATGTCCCCAGAACAATTTAATTCTTTATTTATATATATTGTTGTACACATTCTAAGAAGGAAGTCAAATCACGTCACGTAGAAATCTACATATGAATATCATTTGTTTTAAAATAAATTTTAGTATACTGTCATGACGTATTTGAGACGAATTACAAATTTATGTCTCGAAAATTATGCGGTGTATGGGAAACGGAGTGTCTTAACACTAGGTTCCCTCTGCCTACTATATTATAAGCGGTATATTGCGTGAAGTTAAGAATATTCTTTATTTCATTACCATACAATACAAATTGTAACTTTTTATGTTAATATTTTTTTGTGGTAAATCAATTGGTATTAATTTTTTCTTTATTTTAAGAACTGTTCGCACAATATCTGTTTTCTATGGCAGGGTAGAATTAAGAGTTAGGTCACTTCGTTCTTTGCTTTTTACCCAAATGCCATGTAATGAAATCTAATAAACACAAATTCTAATCTTATTTACATTAAAATATTTTGTAAATCAGTACATTTTAATGTTACTAAAATTGTAATGTATGTAAACGATTATATATTTAAATAAAATATTTTTTTTTTACATTACTAGGGACGTGACTTCGCCTGCTAAGCCAAATTATACAAAATCTTTGCCAGTCGATTTATTCCTATTTAAGATACTACCAGCCCATACGCGGATTCGTCCTCTAATATTAAACTTATTATTATAATATAGCAAAATTATACAACTTATATTAAACATAATATATATTATACACTCAACACGCAATGCCTCCAGAATTCGGCAGAAAGTGGGGAACGGAGTGTCTTAACACTAGGTTCCCTCTGCCTACCCTGCTGTGTGCGGGATACAGCGTGAAGCTAATTTTATTTAATTTTTTTTAAAATTATACAATGTCTTTATATTCCATTCCATTCTATTTCATATATTGTAGCCTATATTAGGTTATATTGATATTCTGTCTATATTACCATACAGTATATTACTGTTTCCGTAGTTTTTTTTTGAAAATGGAACAAACATCTTTAGAAATTAACTTATACTATTAGTAGGGTTTTGTAAGTAAAGTCAGTCAGTGTAAGTACTAAGTAAGTATTAAGTAAGCCAGTTAACCGACCGGCACAGTGTTAGCGTTGTTTTTGCAACTTATCCACGATATGAAGTAACGATATGCTTGAATAAGTTTTTAGCTCAGCCACTGAAATGGACACTTGTAAAGCAATTCCTTGTTTTATATGACGAATGTTACGGGTTCAATTTTGGTTTATCTATATGATATATTTTTAATAAGCGCTTTGGTTTTGGCGCTTGTCGGTTCGATTTCCACTCGAGAGAATGAATTATTTAATTTTTTTCGTTATGGTGACAAGGTAGCGTTGAGTTCCAACATTCAACACGCCATGTCTCGAAAATTAGGGGGTGCGTCAGAAATGGAATGTTTTAACACTAGGTTCCTTACCTTGCTGTGTATCAAAACTTTTTTTATAGGGAGTCCTATTTAGTTTTTTTACTATTTAAATAAAATCACCTTCAGAACTACATGATATATAATTATAATTATCTTTTAAAGGCTAAAAATGAAATCGCTACAATAAATATATTATTAAAGGAGAAATATCTTTGTAAGGGAATTCACAATTTTTTAAAATTAATCTTATACATAGCTCTTAATCTTAATAGAAATGACCACGCTAGCTAAGCAGCAGGTAAACGACTCTAGATATATCTGCGTCTTGTACATCAAGTAAACGTTTTGAACTGGCGACCTCCGACCTGTCACACAATCCCACTTCCAAAGCCATTGCGCCACGTTACTTGCGCTATTGAAAAATGTAATATCTTCCTCGAAGTGACCTCATTATAAATAACTAACATCCTGTTAGCTGTAACGCAGCGAGAGTTGTGTAAAATCAACGCTATTAAGTTTTTTTGTGGTATAGGGACCACGCAATGTTATTAAAATTGACGGAGAGTTGGGAAACGGAGTGTCTTGATATGTTTTCTCGGCTTACTCTGATATACGCGGGAAAAGTGTAGAGCTACGTTTTAGTTTATAAAAGATTTATAGATCAATAAACGATTTTTTTGATATTTTTTAAACTAACTGCAAATAATAATAAATTTATCTCATACTTACAAATATACATACATTTATTATTATATTTATATTTTTTCACTGAATTTTTCGAGGAATTGCTGCTTGACTAAACTAAACTAGTTCCCTCGAGTGGGGCTCGAATCCACAACCATCGCGTTACAGTCACACTCTTGTGCCCCTACACCACGACGACCTCGACGTGTTTAAAACATACAAAAAATATCTATAAATATAGATAACTTAAGTACTTAAAAATTAATTCTAAACACGTACTAGAAGTGTACTGAGGTTATTCATTCATTACGATTTATAACTTGAAGTAATCATTACATAATGGTCGGTGTTGGCTATATAGAGTCCCGGGTTCAAATTATGTAAAAATTAAACTAATGTATTTTTGATTTTTTTTTAACTTAACACTATATTCTACATGTACCAAGGTAGTCACAGGGATTCTAGTAATAAAATTTCGGCAATAATCGAGATCTGCGTATTGAGTGGCGGAACTCAACGTCGTACTTTGTCTTGTTACCGAGTAAGGAAATGAAAAATGCTTTTTACCCTTTTTAAATTAATAACAAAAAATATATGTGTATATGTAAAACTGTTTGTATAGTCGGTCTTATTGCATCAAGCAATCTTTTACAGAACACTTTTGGCAAAAAAGAGAATTAATTATAAAGTTACGTAGTTTTATCAGTGTTAGTACTAGTATATAAGTTGGTCATCGGGTCGTAGTGGGACAGTTGCACTGTATATTGTACGGTGGTTGTGAGTTCGATACACACTCGGGTTATTTCGGGGTAATATATTAAAGACTAGCCACGCGCTCGCGGCTTCGTATGCTTAATCTACATAATAATTTAATTTTTTTAACATTTTTAAGGTGTTATTCCACACTTAGGAAAGAAAAATACTTATTTAGAAAACGTATAAAAGTTTGAACGTAGCGGGACTCGAACCCGCGCCTCCTATAAACCACAATTACACAATTATTTATTTCCCTGAAATTGGCACATTTAACCAAACACAATATTCAGGCGTATAAATAATATAAGTATAAATGTGCGTAATACAATCGTTTCCCCAATAGGATTAGAACCGATATTCATTGAATTGGTGTCGATATTATCAACAAATAAAAACGGTCAAGGCTATTTCTACACAACCTGTCAGGTTGATAAGGCAAGGCGTTACAATAGGTTTAATGATAGAAATTACTGTTACTTTAATGATGTAACTATTATACTTATGTCACAGTAAGCGATTTTATTCTTATCACGTGAGGTGGTTGTGGGTTCAGTTCAGCGTTTAATTTGTAGAGTCTTAGTAAGACAATATTTTGTCAATAGATTAATTTTAATTTCTTAAGAAAAAAAATATTTTCACTTATTAAGAAATCGTATAAAAATTTGAACGTATACGTTTTCTCAATAAGCATTTTTCTTTCCCAAGTGTGGAATAACATTTTAATAATGTAAAAAAATATATTTTTCCTTTTAATATCTGCCATACCATTATAAATGGAACTTAACTAAAATTAGTAAGTTCTGCACTTTACATTGTGTCTATATAAAAGATATAATATATTATCGTAACCTAACGCCATGTTTAATCTCATCTCTATAATCTATTAAATATTAAGACATTATTTAAATTCTCTTCTCAATTTTTCGTTCAATTTCAAGACGCTAGTAATCTATTTTTATCATATAAAAAGAAATGAAAATATTAAATAATAATAAAGGTATACTGTAATTTTTCTGAGCGGGAATCGAACTAACAACCCTCGCTTTTACAATCACTCTTTCACTCACTACAGTCATAATTATAATGAAAATGTTTAAAAAAAACCGTAAATTTATTAACACAAATTATAATATAAAATCTTGTAATAAGTGTCAATATTGACAAATAAAATTAGCGCGTACGCGTTATTTGAGTTTGCGTTAGAGAAAGCTTCGGGACGCGCGGATTGTGACATGTTCAAGGTAACTTTACATACATATAAGGTGCAGGATTTACTAATTCTTAAGACTGAATGTATTAAGAATTTCTAAATGTCTTGATAATTAGATACCTTTGTTGAAGTAGTTGGTATATGGCTGTATGTTACTTATCTTATTGTTGAGAGAACGTGTAGTACTATCTTTTTCATTTATTTTTTTAGCTTCACTCTGTATCCCGCGCATAGTTTGGTAGACAGAGGGAACCTGGGAGATTAGTGTTAAGACATGTCTTTCCCACTAAGACGCTTCCGTTCTCCATTTTCTGCCGAATTCTGGAGGCATTGCGTGTTCCGAGCGGCGAAACTCAACGCCGCGCTTGGCTATACCCCATGGCAACGAGGCCATCGTGAGGAAATTAAATAATTAAATATTTGACTTCCTTCAGTGGAATTTGAACCTACAACCTGTCGCATTTACAGTCACACGCTAGTGACCCTGCGCCACGACTGGTGCTTATTACTATTTAGTATAATATTAATAATAGACTAGCTTCTAACTGTGATTTGGCCCGCGTAGCAGACTAAGAGTTTTGTATAAGACCACAGGTGCAGTGGGTTATAAGGAAACATTTAATGCAATAAAATGATCTCGATAAATAGACTATTCAATTTAAAAAATATTTTTTCTATTTGACCAACTACTTGCTATATACATAGATAGCGTTGAAACAAACACGTTATTTAAAAATATAAGCGTTGAATCGTCGATATTTCTGTATTCAACAGAGAAATATATATTTATCCTTATTATGGAATCCTGGATATCCACCTCGTAAGTTAGATGGCAGATAAACTAACAATATTTCTTACAACTCCAAAGACTTTTTTCTTTTATTTGTACACGGTTACTTGTCTATAAAAATATATACTGCGGGTAGTTAAAATAATTTATGTACAGTAATTTTGTTTCTGATATTACACAGATATGTCTCTCCCATTATGTGTTTCTCTCATTATATATTTTTTTATCATTTATCGTTAAGGTGTGGGGGCAAAACCATTTTTTTTTAAATATAATGACCCTACGACAAAAACAACATAGCTAATCCAATGCAAAACAAGATATGAACTGAAAACTATCATCCTAAATACCACTAAGCCATAAACGACCAAAGTATGTCGCAGACGATTCTTACGTAACGACTCTACATGCCCTATACGTGCTCGACACGGTGTTACCTAACTGTATGTAATACTTTAGGTATACTGGTATCCTTGACTCTTCCTAACTAAAATCATAGATTGCAAACTGTACATAAATAGATAGATAAACATATGGATAAAAATATTTTACTTTTAATCAATATAGAGTTTGCAAAACATTTGAAAGTAAGGCCGTCACCATAGAGGCATAGCAGTCTGACTGTAAACGCGACGGTTATGGATTTGATTCTCGTTTGGGAGAAATAATTATTTTCATATCTTGACTATGGTAACAAGACAAAGTGATTTGAGTACGGCACATAAGCGGGATGCAGCGTGAAGTTATATTTAGACCAATAGATAGAAATACTTAATTGCACATAAAGGAAAATATAAAAAGTTTTTTTTTAATAAACACAGATCGTGCAAAGAAGGTTATTAGGTACTTGTAAGGAATATAAATCAAATCAAATCAGCTTCATCCTGTATCCCGCACACAGCAGGGTAGGCAGAGGGAACCTAGTTTTAGACATTCCGTAGCTCACTTTCCGCCGAATTCTGGAGGCATTGGATGTTGAGTGTCGGAACTCAACGCCGCGCCTTGCCTCGACACCAGAGCGAAGATAAATAAATATTTAATTTCTTCGAGTGGGGATCGAACCCACAACTAGCCGCATTTACAGGCACACTTCCTGACTCTGCGCCATGTCTGGCCTCAAAGCTTTAAGGAATATAATTAAATAAATAATAGCTAACAGAAAACATATGGAGAAAGAAAATTTATCTTAGCAAATACAAGTAATATAGTAAAAATAAATTGTCATTAAAGTTAGTAAAATTACTGCTACAAAATTAAAAGTTTTGGCTAGTAGATTTTTTTGTGGGTTTGAATTCATGCGGAATAAGAAAAGAATTGCCTTGCAATACACAGAGGTCTCTAGAGAAAGTGGAAAAAATAATCTTAAACTTATTTTTGTATCTTCACGCTATATCTCGCATAAAGCAGAATACGTAGAGGAAGGCAGCGAGAGATATACTATCTATATCTCTCCATTCCTTACGTAGCGACAAATTTTCAAACATTGCATATTGAGTAGCGGAACTCAACATCACGTTTTACCATGTTTCACAAGAAATAACTATTAATTTATCTAAGGGGGATTCTAATTACCTTCACAATTACAGTCAAAAACTGCACCACGATACCACGACGGCGGATAAGATTAAATTTTCTTAAAATATAAACATTTTTACAAAGTGAGCCACAAACCCACATTTATGCCCAAATGGAAAACGTTTTCACTCAACCACGACTCTACTATGTATACAAGAAGTTATCTTGAAATATCATCTATCAACATTTAGATAACCATCCATATTTGGTTATTTGTACAATAAAAATTATTATTGTAATAAGACACCTATTACACGACAAGCGTACTTATGAGATTGATGAGCGTTAGACTGTAAACACAATGGTTGTGGTTCGATTCCCATTCGAGGGAATGACTTAATGTTCTTGCTCTGTAATAAAAAAAAACGCGGCGTTGAGTTTCGCCACTCAAATCGCTATAGTTCCTAAAATCGGGCGGAAGATGGTGAACGAAGTCTTAAGATGGCGGTAAACTACAGGAAAAATATTCGCGATAGTCAGTTCGATGTCAAGTCAGTATAATAGTAATATATAAAAAATATTTTAGTTTAGAGGCCAGTCGTGGCGCAGCGGCACGTGGTGTGACTGCAAACGTCTTAACATTAAGTTCCCTCTGCCTACCCTGCTGTGTGCGGGATACAGCGTGAAGCTGATTTATTAATTTTTTTTATTTTAGTTTTGTCGGTCTCTTAAACTATTAAAAATGTGGTGAATTTTTTTTATTAAAGAATGGAAATACATATAATTTTATGTTATTAAAGCGAACTTGCGACCTATCTAGAAACAGAAACATGAACAATAAGTGACGCTATCTTCATTTATTACAAACGTATCATGTTTTATAATGATTGTAATCAAGGTTATTTGTTTCGTTTTTATACAGTGGCTGGTTGGCGTTAAATGAATGCTGTAATATTTTTAGTTGCACGCCTTATCCCGCATATAGCAGGCTAATTTCGAAATATTGCTTGTCGACTGGCGGAACTTAACGCCAAATTTTGTTTAATCATTATACTCAGGCACCGAAATTACGAGATAATCTCTATCAATTATGGATTTGAGCTACTTATGAATTAGTTCCCGTATCTTACTAAATATGAAAGAAACTGGAGATTCAACACTATTGTTTTTTTATATCAACTATAAATAATCCATACCTATATTATAAATTCGAAAGTAACTCTGTCTGTCTGTCTGTCTGTCTGTCTGTCTGTCTGTTACGCAATCAGGGCCAAACCGCTAATTCAATTGTGATAAAATACTCATAAAGAGATACTTAAGGGTCTTCGGATGAACATAGGTTACTTCTTTTTCTCATATTTGTAATATTGTCGATATATACTAATATATTAAAATACTTTTTAGTTTGACAGGCAATTTATTCCGCCATGTTAATAACAACCGACCGTTGCCAAGCAACGATTTGCAAAGTTTGTTTGTTATAAGAAAACGTCACCCAAAATGAGCTTAACGCATACATAGCGGGCGCCGACTCAACCTTATCAGATACATAAAAACAATGTTTTACAAAAATATTGTTCTTTAATGTTTAAAAAAGTCCGCTATACATATACCATGTTTCTTTCAGAAGGTTAAGCAAAAGTAATCATTTTAATTAATTTACTTTATATTTATCGGGTTTTTGTTGTATGTATTTTCTATAATTTGATATTGATCCTTATGAAAATGAATA
>JAATLQ010014633.1:0-12652 GCA_013421005.1 Heliconius erato x Heliconius himera | reverse complement strand
GATATTGCTCGCAAAACTTATCATATTTAATGTAGAAAGGACTTTAGTTAGGTATTTCATATAGTATCTATGTACGCGCGCAAGGAAAACGTGTAAAAAGATTTTTCCCGGGTAAATCAGTAAAATCGATTACAGAAAGTCCAATAAAAATCAGTTCAGTTATTCTGGACATTAGCTCGGGGAAATAGAAAGACAGACAGAGACAAAAAATATAATATTTTTTATTGTATTTAAGTATTAGGTATGTAAATAACCACATGCACTTGCAAAAACATAGCACAACACATTTAATTTTAATTCTTTTAAATATGTATTTTACTTTGATGATATTAATAATGTAGCTGGTTTTGTTTAATTTTTTTATAAATATTTTAATATGATTACGTTTACTTATATTTTTTTCATTCAAATTAGATATTTTCAAAAACAATTTCATAAATATATCTAATAAGCATTCGTATAGTACAAGCGGGCGAAGCCGCGTCCGGGTCCGCTAGTATATATATATATATATATATATATATATATATATATATATATATATATATATATATATATATATAACAAAACAACAACAAACATATATATTTTTTAATTTCAGTGGTTACTTTTCTCTCTAAGTTTATTCCACGGTGTGGTACTAGAACGGAGGAAGTTCGGTCCCCTCGGCTTCAACATCCCATACGAGTTCACCGATGGAGATCTACGTATATGTATTTCTCAGCTCCACATGTTCCTTACAGAGTATCAAGAAGTGCCGTTGCGTGTTAGTTGCTTGAGATATGATTGATGATCTAATTATCTAATCAGTTTCACCCTGTATCCCGCACACAGCAAAGTAGGCAAGGGGAACCTAGAGTTAAGACATTCCATTCACCAGTTTAAAATTTTCGAGGCATTGCCTGTTGTATGGAGAAAGTCAACGCCGGGGTTTTACTTTGGTGGCAGAGCGAGAAAATGGAAATATTTCTTTTCCTCCTGTGGGAATCAAACTCACAACCTGTCGCGTTTACAGTCACACGCTTGAACCCTTGCGCCACGACTGGCCACAAATGTAAGTAAATATATGTATATAACCCTTGATATATTCAGATGCTGACGTACACGGCGGGCCACATCAACTACGGCGGGCGCGTGACGGACGACTGGGACCGGCGCTGCCTGCTGTGCCTGCTCGCCGACTACTACGCCACCGCCGTGCTCAGCGACCGGTGCGTGTTCGACGAGAGCGGCGCCTATAGACAGGTTGTTACTGTTATTAATTGTATAATTGTTTCTATATATATTTTTATTTCTCACTCTTTGGAGTGAAAATAAAAAAAAAAATTACAAAATGTGTTAGATATTATATTTGGTGGAGTATTTTGTCTTACTATACTATACAATAATAAAATACAATACAGCAAGGCCAGTTGTGGCGCAGGTAACCTGTGAACGCGACAGGTTGTGGGTTCGATTGCCACTTGAGAAAATCAAATATTTAATATTTTAATTTCTTCACTTTGTCATCGAGGCAAAGAATGGCGTTAAGTTTCGCCACTCAACACGCTAAGCCTCCAGAAATCTGCGGCAAGTGGGAAGAGCAAAGTATCTGAACACTAGGCTCCCTCTGTCTACTCTGCTAAATGCGGAATATAGCGTGAAGATGAACAAAAAACACATCAGTAGTAATATATAACATTTTCAGCAACCATCCTCATCCACAATAGATGATTACACAAAGTATATAAGGACTCTACCTCTAAACGACGACCCGTCTCTCTTCGGGCTCCACAGCAACGCTAACATCAGTTACGCCATGTCAGAGACCATGTCGTGTATAAGTAAGTTATTTTATCATTTAAATATAGAGGCCGTCGTGGCGCAGTAGCGTACATTAATGTATTTTACTTAAGTACAACAATATTATATTATTAAATATAAAATTGTAAGAAAATAAGTTTATTATTATAAATCCTTAAATTAACTATCAGAGGCCAGTCGCGGCGCAGAGGCACAAAGTGTGATTGCAAAATCGACTGGTTATGGGTTCGATTTCCCCCATGAGTACATGAATTATTTATTTAAATTTATATTTTCATTTCTTCGCTCTGGTGTCTGGTGAAAGTGGGGAATAGAGTGTGAGTCCTAACACTAGGTTCCCTCTACCTACTCTGTTGTGTGCAGGATACAGCGTGAAGTTGATTTAATTTAATTTATTTTAATTAAATTAATTATTTTCAAACACCTAAATATTACCTCTTCTCTGATAGATACATTAAGTAGTTTACAACCAAAAGAAGTGAGTGGCGAAGGTGGTCTCAGTGCCGAGGAGATGACGGAACGTGCCGCGATAGAGATATTGGAGGTTCTACCACCGCTGCTAGACCAGGCTTATATAGCTACCACGTGAGTGTGCGACGAGTTATCATTACAAATATATATTATACAAATAAATATATAATAATAATAAAAAAGCACCAAATATACGAATAGTTCTAATTAAGATTTTGTTATATTTGTATTTACATGTTTATGTGTAGTAGTATAACGAGAAATTAATTGTATATTCTGTTACATCCGAATAAAAAAAAGGCTTTATTATACAAATAAATACAAATATATTATTATAGTCAATTAATATTGCCAGTGGTTAGAGGCCAGTCGTGGCGCACGGGTACGAGCTTGTGATCGTAAACGTGACAGGTTGTGGGTTTGATTCCCACTCGAGCAAATGAAATATTTAATATTTTCATTTCCTCGCTCTGGTAATGACGCAAAGCTCTGGTAATGAGGGCTTGGCTAGTCTCTTGGCGGCGGTTCGAGGCCCGCCACGTTTATTTTACGTTTTCTATTATACGATTTCTAAAACACAAATTAATCCTTTTATTGAATTTCACAGCTTTTTAAATTTAATGTAACATTATATACTTTTAAGTCAACTATTCTGTATATATATAACTATTAGTCGTAGTGTAGGGGCACAAAGACGAAACTGTAACGCGACGGTTGTGGGTTCAATCGGGGAGGTGAATTATTACTTATTAATATTTTCATTTTCTTCACTCTGAAACCAAGAATAGTAAAAGTGTCCAAGAATAGTGAAACCAAGTAATGCTTTCGAAGGAAAGAGGGGAATGAGGAGTGTTTTAAAACTAGGTTCCCTCTACCTACTCTGCTGTGTGTACGATACAGCGTGAAGCTGATTTATTTATTTATTTAAGTCAACTATTAAGAGATATTTTCACAGATATCCCGTTTCTTACAAAGAATCGCTTAATACAGTGTTGATACAAGAAGCGATACGATACAACAAATTGTTGGCAGTGATTAATAGCTCGTTGAAGTAAGTAATCTTGTCTTGTGTGTTTTTTTTGGTAATTAGAAACCAAGCAATCAATTACATGAGAACTGACTAGTTTCTAATGTAAATTAAAATATAACTAAAGACTGTGCGTATGGTAACGTATATTTTAATATATTGTTAGTAAATTCGAGCAATGTGTCAATCAGGAGCAGTTGCTTATAGGCAACAGCCCTTATTACAAGGAAACTCGTGTGAAGTATTGTTGTTGGGTGATACATGTCACTTATTGCAATTACATTATTATAGAATTCGAAATTCGAAAATTGGGCGATTTTCCCCAATTTTCGAGAGGTTCAAAAGTGGGGAACGGAACGTCTTAACACTAGGTTCGCCAGCTATACCTATACGGGACACAGCGTGAAGTATTACCAATACTTTCAGTCTGAGGACTGTACATAAGATAACATAATTGTCTATTTATTATTATTAAATTAGAGAACCAGTTGAGGCCAGTCGTGGCGCAGCGGCACAAGGTGTGACTGTAAAACCGACTGGTTGTGGGTTCAATCCCCACTCGAGGAGATGAAATATTTACTTAAATTTATATTTCCATTTCTTCGCTCTGGTGTCGAGGTTAAGCGCGGCGTTGAGTTTTGCCACTCAACACGCAATGCTTCCAGAATTCGGCAGGCAGGCGGGAACGGATTGTCTTAACACTAGGTTCCGACTGCCTACCATGCTGTGTGCGGGATACAGCGTGAAGCTATAAAAAAAAATTAGAGAACGGAGCGCCAAACGCTACGGTCTTTACATACCTTTTTCGTCTCGTCCACTGTCATCAACAAATATTATTATCTTCTGTCCATATTTAATTATTTAAATTTCTAGGGACCTACAAAAAGCTTTAAAAGGTCTAGTGGTGATGTCGGAAGCATTAGAGAGCATGTCCGGTAGTCTCGCGCGCAACGCGGTGCCAGATATGTGGAGCAATCGGGCTTATCCATCTTTGAAACCGCTTGGTTAGTTCATTTCTTTTGTTTATAAATAGGGTGTAATGCTAGAATAAAAAATAAATAAAAATAAATTAGCTTCACGCTGTATCCCGCACACAGCATGGGGATCAAACCCACAACCAGTCGGTTTTGCAATCACACCTCGTGCCGTTGCGCTACGACCGGCCTCATGTAATGCTAGAACTGAAGTGATATTTGGATACATTCAATATTGGAAAAAATAAATAATTTATTATTAAAAAACAATTATGGCAATAAATATAAAGTAGTACTTTATAGTATTTTAGGTATATACGAACTGAGACTTCTAGCAACTCGCATTCACCTTCAAACAATTTAGATATATCGCTAGTCCAGTAATTCTAAATATGGTCTACTACGTCCTCGTTCAATCTTTACTTACGTATCGCATACCAGCGTGGGGTGGTGCAAATAATTCTATTCTCTTATCACTAGAAAGAGTGCAAAGATGCATTCCCAAGATCATGCTAACTAAATTAATTCGTTTCCCAACAACAGAGTTGTATGAGACGTGCAAGGTGTTAACAGTTCGAAAAGTTCTCTCTATTGTACTACGAAAATATAAAGCTGTATCATTTTGATGCTCGGTACAGGTGCAATAAGAGCAGATTTAACAAAATATGTCAAATAGAATTGCGCCATATAAAATCTTCAAATCGACAATATTATTATTTAAGTTCCCTTGTATAATGCTATTAATTATTAAATAAATATATATCCATTAACCTCCCGCCATCTAATATTAAATTATCTATGAAATAAATAAGTATTATTATTATTACTATTATTTACCAGCGGCCTGGGTCAAAGATCTGTGCCTCCGCGTGCAATTCATGCAGAACTGGGCGGACGGTGGCATACCTAAAGTGTTCTGGATCTCCGGTTTCTACTTCCCACAGGCGTTCCTCACTGGTGCCCTTCAGAACTATGCGAGGAAACATGTGATTGCTATAGACACAGTAGCTTATGCTTTTGAGGTATTATTTTTAAAACTTTTCCATTGAATTTTAATTTGACTTTCTTTGTACTTAATCAGAAAAAGGAGGAATTTGTAAATTTTAATCATAATTTACTCTGTCTATATCTGTGCATGCGATCAGTACGACAAAAAAAAATAATATTTACCCTTAAGCGAGGACTGACCCCTGTACGTGTATTTTTCTTACATAATATATATATATACATATTTAAATAATCTTATATGCTATACATTATATAATATTCCAAATATTTCTTATTTTTATATGAAGTAACGTTTTTTCGACTTATTTAGGATTTTTTTTATCTAGGCTTTACCAGGCCCTCCTCAGAAGAAACCGGATGACGGTTGTTGTGTAAGTGGACTGTTCCTCGAAGGCGCGCGGTGGAATCTAACCGATATGGCACTCGAAGAGAGCAGGCCAAAGGAACTGTATACTGGTTAGTTAGTATTTAGTAATTATTGCCGGGTGAGCCACTCCAGAATAGTCTTGTGCCCATCTCAGAAATGTGAGTAGCATTTCTGAGATTGGAACAATACAAAAAAAATACACTGAAATATTCAAACAAAAAATTTAACACGAACAGATTTGTTCAACTAAGGATCAGTCTCACTCAGGGGAATAAATTATTATTTATAAATATTTTAATTTCTTCGCTCTGGTATAAAGGCAGATGCGAGGCGTTAATTTCCAATATTTAACACCGCAATGGCTCACTAATTTGTAAAAAAAGCGAAAAGTGGGAAAGTGTCTTAACATTAGGTTCCCTTTTCCTACCCTACTATATGCGGGATACAGCGTTAAGTTAAAAATATATATATAATAATATACAACAACCGCGATTACTCAGCACTGCAAACACATTTATATTAAATGCATTAGAGAATAAATCGTTGAGCATAGGTACATATTGAATTAGTACCAATTAATTATAATTTATCATACAAGTTCATACTTAAAGCAATAAAATTTTATTTACCGTACATATATTATGGGAAGCCATTTATTAGTCAAGTTTGGTTTAGCGATTAGCTCAATGGTTATGAATCATGAGACGTATGAAATTAAAATATATATTAGATTTATGACTTATTTGTGTTTGAAGAGCCTTTTGGAATTAAATAAATATATAAAACTAGTATTTACTTATAGATTTCCCCATAGGGTCGAATCGAAATACTCGAAATACTAAATGGATAAAAGGTAAATTCTTAGAATAATAAAAATTTTTCGTCTTTTACCAGACCGACAGACAAAATCCAATAAAAAATATTGATCGTAACGCAACATTTGTAGGTTCGATTCCCATTTGACGTCAGACAGTTTAAAATTTATCTATGTAAGTTATTTAAATAACCTACCTATATAATACACACGAAATTTGTAACAGAAATGGCAATAATCTACATGAAGCCGGAACAAAACCACCGCCTCGCGTCCGGCCTCTACGAGTGTCCCACGTACAAGACGCTGCTGCGCGCGGGCACGCTCTCCACGACGGGGCACTCCACCAACTACGTGATGACCATCGAGCTGGTCACCCACAAGCCGCAAGCGCACTGGATCAAACGCGGTGTTGCTTTGTTTTGTGCTTTGGATTATTAAACTTTATGATATGATACAATAAAGATTTTTTTAGAAACTGTTTTTTAATTTATTATTTTCAAATTATATTTAGAAAAACATGCTTTGGTTGTAAAGTATTTTAAAGTAAAAGTAGCTTTTAAATATTTTTTTATAGGGGCGTAAAATATTTTTCTAGGAGAACATTTTATATGTTCAAGTCCGTGACATGCTAATTTTTAACACGTGCATACACATATACACAAAAAACATTGTATACACTCAATATGTATATGGGATGGGTGCTTCTTAAACCTACCATTAAACTATTCTCCCACAAGCTGCAAGCGTACTGGATGAAAGTTATGGATTCAATTCCACTTTGAAATTAATTGAATATGAAAAATGCTCATGAACGAAATGCCTCATGAATTGGATTGTTGGATACAGCGTGAAGTCTAAAAATAGTATTAGGATATTCAGTTCTCAACAGTTCCGAGTGGTGATTTAATTCACAACCACTCAATCACTACTTGGAATTGTGGAGAACTTAGTTTACGACAGTCAGCTAAGCGATGGTAGCAATAAAAATAAGCGGTGAAAAAAAGAACCTAAGTATTAAATGATTAATTAAAAACCTATTATAATATAATAACCGATAATCATAGCAGTAGATTTTAACACCTAAGAGCGATTAAAGAGACCAAGAATATGGAAAATCCCAGATTTGCCTGATAAATACTTATTCACCAACTAAGCCATATTACCAAGAGTTTAAATTGAAACAGACTACAGTCGACCTGACCCTCCATAATGCTTGAACACATTAAATCAAACATGCTGATGCATAATTTCATTGATTTCGTAAACAGTTTCCGATTGATATGAAGATTATAGCATTTTTTGGGCAAGTCATGACGATGATTGTAATCGCAACGGTTGCTGGTTAGAATCCCACTCATTTCTTTGGTCTCGTAAAGACGAAAATTACGTCGTTGAGTTCCGCCACTAAACAGGGTGGCTTAATGGAAACGAACTGTCTAAGCCCTAGGTTCATAAAAACTATTGAGATGAAGGTGAATAGGAAAAGTGAGTGGCAAGGGAAATAGGGGGAAACCTCGGTTGACCTTCGAGCACACAGTTTCAAAGATACTGGGGGAAGGTCACGTAAAAAACATGAGAACGCCTCGGAGGGGGGGCATGTATAAAGAGGTTGACGACTGTGGACGAGGCGAAAAATTTATGTAGAGACCGTAGTGTTTGGCACTCCGTTCTCTGTGACTACCCCGCTAGAGATAAAGCGTGAAGTTAAGTTATTGATGTGTATATTATTATGATAATTATAAATCATTATTGTTAATCAGCTTCACGCTGTACCCTGCACACAGCAGGATAGGCAGAGGGAACCTAGTGTTAAGACACTCCGTTCCCCACTTTCTTCCGAATTCTGGAGGCATTGCGTGTTGAGTGGCAGAACTCAACGCCGCGCTTTGCCTCGACACCAGAGCGAAGAAATGGAAATATAAATGTAAATAAATATTTCATCTTCTCGAGTGGGGATCGAACCCACAACCAGTCGGTTTTACAGTCACACTTGTGCCCCTCCGCCACGACTGGCTTCAATTATCATTTTGTTGGTAATATAATATTAAATTATATTGAAGTACAAACATATTACATAGCGGGTGGTATTATACCGAGGCGAGGTATTATCTGTTACAATATATCACATAATTAATATAATATTATATCAAAATAAATTATTCAATTTCGTATCAGACAAAACTACATCCAATATGACTAGAGCAAGTAAGAGTGATACTAAAATCTGTATTTGGGTCAACATTGTTTCACTGGGGGGATCGTTACTCTCGTTTGTAACTGGGTCAGGCACCCTCCTAACTTATGGGTTCCTCCGGGATGAGGTATTCACTAATCGTTTAATCAAACTGATATATGGGTTTTTATTTTCACACGCTCATTTTTTCACAATATATTTTTCATGACATGTGAAAAGAGTCGCGGCGCACAGGCGTGTGAATGTGTGTGAATTGAATCGAACCCACAACCGTCACGTTTACTGTCAAACGCTGTGAAGCTACGCTACAACAGTCTCTTTAAATAAAAAAAACATAATCAACTTCACTCTGTATCTCGCACACAGCAGGGTAGGCAGAGTGAACCTAGTGTTAATGCACACCGTTGCCCACTTTCCGCCGAGTTCTGGAGATATTGTGCGTTGGCTGGCGGAACTCAACGCCGCACTTTGCCTCAACACCAGAGCGAAGAAATGAAAGTATAAATGTAAGTAAATATTTTATCTCCTCGAGTGGGGATCGAACCCACAACTGGTCAATTTTACAGGTACACTCTGTGCTACTGCGTCACGACTGATCTCAAAATCTGGTCTTTTTATATTAAACTAAATGTTACATTTAATCACAACATAAATGATTTAAATTGTCTAACAATTGCAATAGTACAATTAATAATAGCCTAACAACAAAATGCTCATTACTAAAACATGTTTCAAAATAATTTCTACAATTTATTAATGACGAATAGAATTTTGGTCCTTAAATAATGTATTGTAATTAATTTAGAAATTAAATATTTAACACAACAAGTGAGCGCCACAGATTATGAGTTCGATTCCCACTCGAGGAAATTAAATATTTAATACTTTCATTACTTCCCTTAGGTATCGAGGCAATGCACAGCGTTGAGTTTCGCAACGCCACCACAATTCAGCGAAAAATAAGAAATGGAGTGTCCTAAATCTAGGTTCACTCTGCCAGCCCTGCTGTGTGCAGCGTACAGTGTGAAGCTAAACAGAATAATAGCACTTTTATTTTACAATAATTTTATTTTAAATGCAGCTGCATCTTATCTCATCAGGTTTAATCCTCATTACATTCACAATTTGATAAAGAATTCCAGTTTTTTTAGTTCTACTCTGTATTTCACATATAGCAGAATAGGCGTAGGGGATTTAGTGTTAAATTACGGTTCCATTAAATTTTGAGTGGGGGAACTCAACCGTCACAACAATTTTTATTACTTTTAAAAGAAAGCCGGTGTTAAAAGTTGTCTCAGTCGCTTGTTTAGCTTATTATACAAACAAATATCTTCACAAATATTTATTTAAGCGAGTTAGAACTAATACAAAGAAAATAAAATAAAGTTTTTAATCTGTCCGTGTACCAAGGGGAAAGCGGATTTAACTTGGCGCTGTTTATCAAAGTTACTTCGCTCTGAAGTTCGTCACTCTCTTAAGTTCCATATAACTCGCATGCTACTACTATTACTATTCATTTTCGGCTCAATTTCAGATATTCGGTGTTGAGTGGCGGAGCTGAACGCCGCGCCTTGAGTTCTTAACTGAGAAGGAAAATAATTCATTCTCCCGAGTGGAAAACCAACTCACTCCCATCTTTCCTTGTGTTCCGTCACCTCATATAGCTTTTTTAAATTCCACAATTTTACAAAAAAGTAGGCAAAACTAACTTGGCGAAAAATGGTAGGCTTGCTGACACCTTTTGAAATAATTTGTAAATACATTTATATAATTATCTAAACTAAAAATTTTATTCTGGAGGCATTGTGTGTTGAGTGGCAACCTTACGCCGGAGAACTTTAACGCCGGGCTTAGCCTCAATACCAGAGCGAAAAAATAAATTAATATTTCATTTCCTCGAGTGGGAATCGTACCCACAACCAGTCGATTTTACAGTCACATTTTGAGTCACTGCGCCATGTCTGGGTTTATCTAATGTTGAAATTATTCGACAAAAACTTAAACCTCCAACCTTCGATTTTGAAACTTGAACTAATAGAACTACTACTAAGTATTTAAAAATCTTATATCTTTGTTAGGAAATGCCCTGTGCCTATTTGGGAGGGAGTACTACTGCCTATCCTAAATTAAATAAACAAAAAAGTGAACTGTATAGTCATATATTGACTTCACATAATAAAAGTAGCCCGACAATAGTAAGCAAATGGTGGTTAAAGTGGAACTTGAAGTTAGAATGGTAATTGGAATGGAAGTGAGGACGAGAGAATGGTTGCTCTGTCGTCGTCGCCCGCACCTCCTACCGCCGCTCCCTCGCTGCGCCCCGCTTTAAAGATACGCGGACCAACGATATAATCTTCTAGTTTCAGTTAAGGCGATAATTTTAAGAATATATATTTTTCATTTAGTTTCATGCTGTATTGCACATACAGCAAGGTAGGTTGCAGCGTTCAGTGGCGGAACTCAACGCTGCACGGTGTTTGGAACTTAATCGTAATCAATATAATACCATATTTTTGACCATACTCCTAAATCATAACTAATATTTTGAATTTAAAATAAATGTGCCATATTAAAAAAAAATAATAATTTACAATAAATAAATAAAGTATTTGTTAAGTAAAATCTTTAAATCATGACATACACAAAATAAAACCCGCTATGTAAATCACCCCCCAGACGATTAAACTTACGAGAATAAATCTTAACAAACTTCAAAAGATTTATTCTTAAGTTAACCACAATACATTTCTCTTGGGTATATTTACATGTAAATTTACATACAATAAATGCTTGCTCAGTTGTACATTTATTTTTCATTTATTTTAATTGAAAACATATCAATTGTTTTTTCTCTCGTAGCTCAGTTACACTTAGTTAATTTAAACTCGCCGCAAGGACAGCATCTCAAATTTCAGCGTTCTACGCCGCATACGATTGTGTATTATTAATCAGTCACTCATAGCTGTGAGTTCGATTTTTATACGTTCATATTGCTATTATTATTTTAATAGGCAAACTGCCAGAGCATGGTCCGAGCATATCACCAAAGTCGGTGAGAAGCTTGAGAGCTACCCGTCCGGAACTCACGGAGTTTGGGCCCTCTCAAAGGTTTCACTTGGCAACTTTAGTTAGCCTTCTCTTCCTCTATTACGCACAGGAAATGACATCTTGGTCTATAAGGTTAAAGAGAAACTCGACTATGGATGACCGAGGAACAACGCCGCCGACCACCCCCCGGTGCCAGAGCTCAATGCCTGAGGTTAAGATAGTATATAAAGTAAAAAGTTTAGGGGGAGACCTCGGTTGACCTTCTAAAACATAGTATCAAAGATACTGGAGGAAGGTCACGTAAAAAGCATGACGACCCGCGGAGGGCATGTATGTAGAGGTTAATGACAGTGGACGAGGCGAAAGAGGTATGTAGAGACCGTAGAGTTTGGCACTCCGTCCTCTCTGACTACTCCGTTAGGGATAAAGCGTGAAGTTAAGTTTAGTATATAACGTCCAAATATACTACTTCATATGACATAGTGCTACTACATATATACTAACTTACTATGTTACAGTCCAAATAAACTAACAGACCACTGTAAGCGCTTTCACAGAATAACCATCTATTTAGCCATAAATTATGGAAATGTTCATATTTTCCTACAGCAAGCTAAGTTAAAGCAGAGTGTCGTGTACGGTATATGAACGTGACAGCGAGTGTCAGTGAGTGTGACAACGACACTGTTCCTGATCTACTTACGTGAAAAACGCCGCGTGTGAGGATGCCTTTTAAGTTTTAAGTTACAAGCGTTTAATTTTTTTTACCAGAGATATAAATGAGGCCAGTGGTGGCGCAGGGTCACAAGATAGGTTGTGGTCGATGCCCAGTCGAGAAAATGAAATATTTAATATTTTCATTTTCTCGCTCTGGTAACAAGCCAAAGCGCGGCGTTGAGTTCCGCCATTCAATACCTTCAGAATTCATCAGTGTTTTAATGGG